>JAJQKJ010001919.1:0-254692 GCA_029574335.1 Rana kukunoris
CCGTCCCCCCCCCCCTTTATTATAATCTACTATGAACATCATTAATAAGCAGTAACATCATTGAATCCAGAGGATAACCACTGAACATGAAACATAACCATTACCATTTAGACCCAACTCCCATAGCACAGCTGACTGATCCCCATAAAGCACTTCCCAGCGGACCATGCTTCCCGTTCCCACAGGTCCCCAAAATCCTTCAACCTTGCCCCCTTGCCCCGGGATCCACAACACATGGGCCCCCCTCCCCTCTCCCGCGGGGCTCCAACTCCCCGCAGCAGGCGGAACCCAACAAACCACATGCCCCCCTCCCATCTCTCCCACCCCCCCCACCAGGATTATAACAAACAGCATAATGAGGGCCTGTTACCGTAGCCAAATAGAAGCATCCATTCAACAAAATATGTGTAGTCATTCCGTGTGTACCACCATTTCCAGGGTGCTGGCTTCGCAAAGTAAAGAGTACTGCTGCACGTGTGTGCAGCGTCTGGATCCTGGGCAGTGACAAAGTCATTGAGCAATTGCCAACCCCCTCACCCACCCGCAACCGGGGGTATCTCACTGAAAAGGGAAGGAGGGAAGGGAAAAACCGCGTGTGCGGCTTGGTGCCTCTGGGGTCATGTCTCCAGCAGTCCCGTCCGCAGATAATATGGTGGGTGTCCGGTGGTCTTCCCCCCCAGATCCCCGGGCATGTTACAATAGGATTACAGTAGGGGGAGGTCCCGGCACCCCACATCCGTGCTGCCAGCACCAGAGACCACAGGGAAGGAGATAGCCGCCCCCCTCCCCCACCCCTGGGCCGGAAGGGATGATCCAGCCAAAGAGCGTGTCACCATGAAGCAATACAAGTGTGACGGGGCAGAAGCAGGGGCAAGCAGAGCGGGGTATAAAAAAAAAAAAGCAAGGGGAGAAAAAAAAAAAAAGCAAAAATATACAGGGAAGGTAAGGGGGAAAAGAGGAAAGTAGGGGGAGGTCTCCAACCTGAATGTAGAGAAGCGCAGAGAGGCGCATCTGACTGTGGAGGGCTCACCTCATCCAAGTTCCCATTCAATCCTCCCTCGTGATACCCACAGAGCGTTGCGGGGTCTGCGTCGGTTCCTCTGTCTGTCAGGGGACCGGCTCTTCTCCTACAGTCGGCCCTGTGCGAGTAGGATAGCGCGGCAGCGGCTGGAGCCAATCCGGTACAGTGATAGGGTCAATGTCCATGAAAGTGAACAAGGCGGGTAGATCAGCGGGGACCGGAGGGTGTATGAGTGTTGGGCTTTCTTGAAGGTCCAGCATGTCTGGCGGCCTCCAGCACAGGCCTCAAGATTGCCGTCGCTGCGCTGCAACGTTGCTCGGGACAGATCCGGCATGATCCGCAGTGTGGCCCCATCAAATTCCACGTCTCCTTTCTCCCACGCCATCCGCAATATCATCTCCTTATGGGTATATCTGTGTATCGACATATGACATCCCGCGGTCTATCCGGATCAGGCGGAGGGGGCCGAGGGCCCTGTGGATCCGATCGAATGCCAGCGCGGGGGGGAAAGTGGTCTCCCGTCAAGGATCGGAATATAGCCAGCGCTGAAGCCCCGAGGTCCTCTGCCCCAGTCGCCTCCGGCAGACCCCTCAGACGCAGGTTGTTCCGTCTGCTGCGGTCTTCGATCTCTTCGAGGTGGAGCTGCTGGAGGAGAATGGCGTTTGCCTGAGACGCCTGGGCGGCCTCCACTGCAGACATCCTGCTTTCAAGTGTGGCTACTGCCGATTCCCCGGACCCCAGCCGGTCGGAAAGTGTCTGTACCTCCTGTCTTACCACCGCGATCTCCTTGCAGTGTGTCGCCTCCAATCTGCTCACAATTGCCTCCATGTCAGCCTTCGTCGGCAGCGCCCGCAGCAGCTCCCTCAGCTCCGCATCCGGGCCCCATGACATCGGTGCGGCGGGAGGTTGTGATGCATCCCGCGGATCCGGCTGGAAGGCCGCCGGGATAGAGAGATCCGAGTCGAGGGCCGGCAAAGCAAGTGGCTGCGGTGCTGACAGGGAGGTCTGCAGGGACTGTGAGCCAAGAGGGTTCCGGCTGTTAGCGTCCGCCATCTTGAAGACCGGAGATGATCCGTTGGCGCCGGTAAAGAATCTATGGATATCCCCGTTCCTGCTGGACTTGGGAGGTACTCGCTGCTGCGTCTTTCCCCTCCGTTTACCAGCCGAGTACATGCCGGTTTTAAATAGTAGATATTTTGCCCTTAAAGCTGGATAAGGACAGGTCGGACCGGGAGCTCCTCAGGCACACGTCCTCACTCAGCCATGTCCAGACCACGCCCCGCGTTATAGATTTTATATCTACACTTCTCAGTCCCTCCAATAGCCGATGATCTAGAATGATATGGTCAATTCTAGAATATGATCTATGAAAAATATGTAAAATCCTTCTCCCTAGGATGAAGGATTCTCCAAGCTTCTACTAATTGCATTTGGCATAGTTTGTGTTTAATTACCTTTACATACTTTCCCTCTGATCTCAATGATATCGGTTGGGTGTCCAACAGTGGGTCAAAAACAAAGTTAAAGTCCCTTGTTAGGATCACCTTACCGTCTCTAAATCCTTCTAGTTTATTCAGTATTTTCTTCAAATACACTGCTGGCCTTACATTAGGACAGTACACTTTGCTAATGTATATTTTATATTGGATATAGACCCTTTAATAAACAGGTATCTTCCTTCAGAATCCATTTCTGTAGCTTCTGGAATTAAACCGTGTATTTCTGTCGATCTATATTGCCGTACCTTTTGACCTCTTATTTGGGGAGTAACTATGAAACCAGGTGGGGAACTCTTTTGAGTTTAATCTAGTCTTGGATGTTATCTTTAAATGGGTTCTTGTAGAAACACTATATTGGCCGAGAGTCTCCTCATATCCTGCAGTATCTGATATCGCTTATTGGGGTTATTTAGCCCCCGTACATTATACGTAACCATCTTTAGTGTAGCCATTTTCTGTTTTTTGTTCTCGAATCAGACCCCTGCTTGATATAGGAGACTTTCCAGGTCAAATTTAATGCCACCAATCCTAATCTACATATCTACATATCGTGAGGACAAAGGAACCACATATACCACATATACCACATAAACCCCCCTTCCCCCCCCCTCCCCTCCCCTCCCCCAAGCACATTGAACCTCAATGTTAGACTCCCTCGAACCACGCCCTGCCAGGCGACTTGCCGAGTGGGCCTTTCTAGGGGCCTTAATATGTCCCCCCCTTTCCGATTACCTTCCCTCTTGTAGGGTCGGCTCCCGGATTTGGGGAGAGAGTCTGCTCTTGCCCCTAGGTATTCCTGCACCATGTAAAACAGACGCTGGCGATGGTTGCTGGAACCGGTCATACCTTGGGGCTGCGGACTAAAAAATTGTCTGAATGCATCAGTCAGGCGGCCACCTTCTCCACTACTCCTTCTGTGACTCCCCGAAGCCTCAGCAACACGTTGTCCAGGACCAGGGTTTGGTAACCCCCCAGTCTCTGGGAACGCGTTGCACAGACCTTCCTCCAAGGCCTCCTGAAGTTTTTTCATCTTCTGCTCCCTCTGCGACGGCAAGATAATGTCCGCAACCTTACCCTTGTAACGTGGATCAAGGAGAGTTGCCTGCCAGTAATGATCCCTCTCCTTAATAGCAAGAATACGAGGATCCTTACACAGGCTTTGCAGGATCAGGGAGGCCATGCGGCTTGGTCATCCACTCTACCAAGTCTTCGGCATGTTGCAGCTCAACACGGCCAGCTGCCGAAAACAAGGATGAGCGTTTCACACGGCCACTTGCTGATGAGGATGCACCGTGTCCACGACCAGCACTGCTGCCTGTAGACACAGAGCCTGCTTGCCCTCATAATTCTCTGCCTCTTCTTGTTGCCCTTCCAGACATTATAATGGCCTGCAGAGGACAAAGGCAGTACACACACCTCGTAGCTTTTGGTGCAAACTGCAGAGGACACGTGCAGTACACAACAAGTAGCTTTAGTTGTAAAGTAATGAGCACACTTGCACTATGCACCACCAAGTGGGTTTAGTTGTAAAGTAATGAGTACACTTGCACTATGCACCAAGTGGGTTTAGTTGCAAAGTAATGAGCACACTTGCTCTATGGACCACCAAGTGGGTTCAATTGCAAAGTAATGAGCACACTTGCACTATGCACCACCAAGTGGCTTTAGTTGTAAAGTAATGAGTACACTTGCACTATGCACCAAGTGGGTTTAGTTGTAAAGTAATGAGCACACTTGCACTATGCACCAAGTTGGTTTAGTTGTAAAGTAATGAGTACACTTGCACTATGCACCACCAAGTGTGTTCAGTTGCAAAGTAATGAGCACACTTGCACTATGCACCACCAAGTGGGTTCAGTTGCAAAGTAATGAGCATACTTGCACTATGCACCACCAAGTTTGTTCAGTTGCAAAGTAATGAGCACACTTGCATTATGCACCAAGTGTTTTTTTTTTACATTTATATATTCTTTATTAATTTTCTTCATCTTATAACAAAATCAGATTACATTCATATAAAATCTTATGCCGCGTACACACGATCACTTTTTGCGATGAAAAAAAAACGACGTTTTATTTCATGAAAAAAAACGACGTTTTTCAAACTTCATTTTCCAAAACGACGTTGCGTACACACCATCGTTTTTCCCAAAAAGTCTAGCAAAGCGCCGTGACGTCCATCACGTACGACGGAACTATAAAGGGTCATTTCCATGCGGAAGACGGCCTCTTTTGCTGATATCGTGTTGCTGCGTGTTAGTAAAAGTTTGGTGAGAGACGATTCGCGCTTTTCAGTCTTCGTGCTTTAATATCGTTTACTGTCGTACAGTTTGTGCTTTTGGGGTCGTATTTGTGATACAGTGCTTGTTTTCCGATCGTATCTGTTTTGGCAGTGCGTTCTTGTCTACACGTTCCTGTTTTGCAGGTCCGTTCTTCAAAGGCATTTCTGTACTTCAGAGCGGTGTTTTAGTGCGATCTGATTTGACGACCGTTTTCTAGCCATGTTGCGGGTACGTTCTCGTCGCCGAGATCGTGCTGTGCTTCTTGTTAGGATGTGTGCTGCATCCCGGCTCCGGTCCTTGAGGAGGGCGAGAAGGACTTTGTGGGCCAAGGACTGGTTTCTTCGCAGGGACCAGTTCTCTCATATGCCTCTGCTGCGGGAGATCCGAGAAAATAACCCTGATGATTTCAGGAATTTTCTTCGGATGTCTGACCCCGTATTCCAGCAGCTTTTGGCTTCGGTGTCGCCTTATATCACCAGGCAGGACACCGTTATGCGGGAAGCCATCACTGCTGAGCAGCGGCTAGTTGCCACCTTGCGGTACCTGGCAACAGGGAGAAGTCTGCAGGACTTGAAGTTCTTGACGGGCATCTCCCCCCAGGCTCTGGGCCTCATAATTCCCCAGACCTGTTCTGCCATCATTCATGTTCTGCAGGAGGACTATATTAAGGTAAGTGGTGCCCTTAAAATGCACAAACTATGTTTTATTTAGGCTTTTGTATTTGTTTCAATTTGTTTGGTTTTAAACAGTCCCTAATTAACCTGTTTGTGATCTTCTGGTAATGTTCCCTTTCATCTCCATGCATGCTGTATTCATTTTATATTTGCTCCTACATGCATCTTTTGTTTTGCCAACCTGTCCAGTTTTTTTTTTTTATTATTTATTTTTTTTTGTGTCCCAAACCCACCTAGCCTAGTCCCCCTATATTTTGTCCTATATTGTAGTGCTGTCTATAGAAGTCCCTATATCCCCCTATATTTTGTCCTATATTGTAGTGCACGCACAACCCCCCCCCCTCTTTTTTTTGTAATTGTATAAATTAACATTTATTTTGTATTTAATTTTGTTTAGAGGTCTCAAACTCATTTTGGGCCTCCACTCCCCTTATTTTTTGTAGGATTGTGACCATCAGAGGGTGTGATTAATCTGCTTTAGTGATCCCTTCTTATTTTTCCAATTTTTAACCACTTCCCTGCGGCCGTACGACTATATGCGGCCGCAGGGTGGTTCTAAATCTCTGGTCTGCCGTTTTTTTCACGGCAGCCTCTTTCTGTGTTCCCAACGTGCGCTCCAGAGCGCGCAGCGGGGAACTTGTGTACTGGCCGTGTCCCTTGGACACAGCCAATCACAGCTCGCCGCGAACGGCCAATCAGAGTGGCCGTTTGCAATGCGATCTGTGCAGCCAATGAGAGATGATCTCATATGTAAACATATGAGATCATTTCTCATTGCCGGCTCTCACAATGACAGCGTCCTGTCACTGGAGAGAGCAGACCGATCAGTGTTCCTATATACATGGGGACACAGATCGGTCACCCCCCTCCCCCCACAGTTAGAACACAATGCAGGATACACATTAACCCCTTCCTCACCCCCTAGTGTTAACCCCTTCCCTGCCAGTCACATTTATACAGTAATTAGTGCATATTTATAGCACTGATTGCAGTATAAATGTGAATGTTGCCAAAAAGGTGTCAAAAGTGTCCGATGTGTCCGCCATGTTGTCGCAGTCGCAATAAAAATTGCAGATCGCCACCATTACTAGTAAAAAAATTAATAACAAATAATAATTCTGTCCCTTATTTTGTAGGTGCTATAGCTTTTGCACAAACCAGTCGCTTATTGCGATTTTTTTTTTTTTTAACCAAAAATATGTAGAAGAATATGTATCGCCCTAAAATGAATTTTTTATTTTATAGCAACAAGTAAAAAATATTGTTTATTTTTTCAAAATAGTCGTCGTTTTTTGGTTTATAGCGCAAAAAATATAAATCGCAGAGGTGACCAAATACCAGCCAAAAGAAAGCTCTATTTGTGGGGAAAAAAAGGACGCCAATTTTGTTTGGGAGCCATATCGCACGACGCGCGCAATTGTCAGTTAAAGCGACGCAGTGCCGCAAGCTGAAATTTCACATGGTCAGGAAGGGGGTTTACATGCCCAGTAAGGAAGTGGTTAATAATACTTCAAATTAATGTTTGTTTTTTTGGTATCAAAAAATGTTTTGGGATGTTCTTTTAGGAATGTTTGTTTGATATTTTTATATTTTTTTGGTATCTACAGTTCCCCACCACGCCACAGGAATGGCAGACTGTGGCAGCGGACTTCTCCCGGCGATGGAATTTTCCAAACTGCGGAGGAGCTATTGACGGCAAGCACGTCCGCATCGTGCCACCACCCCATAGTGGATCCCATTATTATAACTACAAGGGGTTCCACAGTGTTGTTCTGATGGCGGTGGTGTCTGCCAATTACGAGTTCTTGTATCTTGATGTTGGGAAAAATGGGCGGATGTCGGACGGTGGTGTCTTTGCCGAGACGGAGTTCGCCCAACGGCTTCTTTCCGAGGACCTGGGATTGCCGCCTGCGGAGGATAATGAAGAGGGTCTGCCCTTCGTTTTTGTTGCAGATGAGGCTTTCGCCTTGGGTCCTCACCTCATGAGGCCATTTCCCCAACGCGCCCTCACCCCTGAGAGGAGGTGTTTAATTACAGGCTGGCCAGAGCCAGACGGGTGGTGGAAAACGCCTTTGGCATCATGGCCAGCCGTTTCCGGCTATTTCTTACTGCCATAAACATGGCCGAATACAAGTTGAATTATCTAATTACATGCTGCTGCATTTTACACAACTATTTAAAAAGACATTCTTCTTCCTACCTAACCCTTTTGCCTTGATGACCCTGTTGACATTCCAGAGGCAGCTCGTGACGCTGCCCATCCCCAATTGGCCCCCCGAAACGCACGTGCTGTGCGTCAGGCATATGTGGACTACTTTATGGGTAGGGGGGCCATTCCAATGCCAGATCTTGGATGAATAATTAAATTTATTTTTTGCCTGAAACAGTCTTTTCTTTGTTCTTTAATTAATTTATAAGGTTTGTGTTTTTATTTTATCTCCTAGGTCAGTGATGGCGACCTTGTCACCCCAGATGTTTTGGAACTACATTTCCCATGATGCTCATGCATTCTGCAGTATAGTGGAGCATCAAGGGAAATGTAGTTTCAAAACATCTGGAGTGCCAAGGTTCGCCATCACGGTCCTAGGTTATCATAGGGCCATGTGTTTGTGATGGACTGAAATAACTATCCCTCATTGTTTAATGTTCTCAGCATACATTTTTTTAATGTTCTCAGCATAACATTTTTTTTAGGTATTTTCTAGGGTTGTCCCGATACCACTTTTTTAGGACCGAGTACAAGTACGGATACTTTTTTTCAAGTAGTCGCCGATCCCGAATACCGATACTTTTTTTTAAATGTGTCCCCAAATGCAGCCAAGTCCCCCACATATGCAGCCATGTATGTCCCCCATATTGCAGCGATGCGTCCCTCATACCTTTTTAGATATGCTGATGCCGCCTCTGCCGCATACCGCCGTATCCCCCTGCACAATCGCGTAGCGCAGGGGTCTCCAAACTATGGCCCTCCAGTTGTTCAGGAACTACAATTCCCATAATGCTTAGTCGTGTCTGTGAATGTCAGAGTTTTACAATGCCTCATGGGAAATGTAGTTCCGAAACAGCTGGAGGGCCGTAGTTTGGAGATCCTTGGCGTAGCGCATTACAAGCTTTCATTCTAAAAACTTGTAAATGGCCGCGCTTCGTGTTTTAAAACTCCCCTTCTCCGGATGGAGGAGGGATCCGTCCAATCCGGAGAGGGGGAGTGTCAATACACGGCCATTTACAAGTATTCAGAATGAATGCTTGTAATGTAAGCTATGCGATTGTGCAGGGGGATAAGGCGGTATGCGGCGGCGTCAGCATATCTAAAAAGGTATGAGGGACGCATCGCGCAATATGGGGGGGGGAAGTATTCTATTTAGGTATCGGGGGGTATTTGCGGTAGTACAAGTACTCCCGCAAATACTCGGCATCGGTATCGGGACAACCCTAGTATTTTATATTAATCATTGAGCTTAAATAACAAGACACATATTTTACTGTAAATTTTTTAATTTTTGCATCTTGAAAAACATAACTTTTTGACATAAAATTTTTTAAAAACATTTTTTTAAGTTACAAAACAAATATTTTTTTTTTTTTATTTATTTTTTTATAACATTCCAAAACTAAAATCACTTTTTTTTTTTTTTTACATTATTCAAAAAATAAAATCACTTTTTTTTATATATTTTTTTTTTACATTATTCAAAATCTAAAATCACAATTTTTTTTTTTTTTTTTTTTTTCATTATTCAAAAAATAAAATCACATTTTTGTTTACATTCAAAAACTAAAATCACTTTTTTTTTTTTTTTTTTACATTATTCAAAAAAGAAAATCACATTTTTTTTTTTTTATTATAAACCAAACCTTTTTTCTATTACAAAATAAACACTAAATAAATCAAAACCTACCCAAATAATCTATTACATTTTTAATTTGTGTCTCCAGCCCTTTTGATTTTTCTACCACTTCTCGTGCAGTGTCCTGGATGTCCTCTAATTGTTCCCTGAAGGACCATATTTCGGACAGCACAAATTTGGCAGTATCCCTGTCCATTGTCGCTGCACGACTTGCTCCTGAAATGTGGGAACAAAAAAGGTATTAAAATTCGCAAAAACCTACATGTAGATCATGGGTCTTCAAACTACGGCCCTCCAGTTGTTCAGGAACTACAATTCCCATCATGCCTAGTCATGTCTGTGAATGTCAGTGTGTTACAATGAATGCCTCATGGGATGTGTAGTTCCACAACAGCTGGAGGGCCGTAGTTTGAGGATCCCTGATCTAGATTACCTGGGTATGAGTGTTGTGTAGGAAATTTACCGGATGTGGTGGCAGCGTCATCATCCCTCGGGGTGGGGCTTCGGAAGTTCCATCCTGCCTTGCTGCTTCACTGCGCCCTACGAGATTGAAGATAGGGAAAAAAGAAAGGTAAAAAGATTATAAAGAGATATGAGTGAGAACTAAAAATACAAGTACAGAGTATATAAACATGTGCAGAATCCACTGCTGAGCAGACTCTCCTTTTTCTGTTTATTGGTCATATTTACTAAGCTTTTCACATCGACTTTAATTTAGGTACAAATCTACATTATAAAAGATCACAAGTGAAGTCACATTACAACAAAAATGGCAAGATTCCTGTTTGGGGACACATGAATTGGTTGTAGGAGTCGTCGTTTGTTCAATAATAACAAATACAAAGACGTTTTTTGGGAATGATATAGTGTTTATACACTCCTTTTTGTCCATGCGAACTAGGCGCATGATGATATTTAGCACGAAGATTGTCGTTTAGTAGGTCGAAAAACAACGTATAAACGACGACTTCTCCGACCACTTTTTGTGCCCACAAACAGATACAGTACAACCTGAAATTAAAATCACATGGCACAATTAACAAACACCACAAATGTGTCAAAAATTAAAAAAACTTACTTTTTCCCCGAATCAGCCTCTTGATATGCTGGAGTTGTTCAGGCTCCCTGTTTTTGAGGTCTGACCACCTCTTTCTCAATTGTTCCCGAGTCCTGCGTTGGCCAAATTTTTGATGCAGCCTCCTGATCACCTTCTCCATGATGTTGGCCTTCACCCTGTTTGGATGCAGGTAAGGGCCATGCTTCCCATCGTAATCCTCCCTTTGTAAGATGGTGACCATCTCCACCATCTCTTGGAAGGCCATGTTTGAGGCCTTGTACCTCCGCCGGGATCGTCCGGTTGGCTGGGCCTGGCCTGCCTGATGG
This sequence comes from Rana kukunoris, assembly GCA_029574335.1. NCBI lineage: Eukaryota > Metazoa > Chordata > Amphibia > Anura > Ranidae > Rana > Rana kukunoris. Next base: position 10,708 of record JAJQKJ010001919.1, read on the forward strand.
CTTGAGCTTGCCATATTTCTCTCCATCTTGTTCTTGCCTAAAAACACACCCACAAAGAAAGATCGAGAAAGGGGCGTGGAAAAGACGAGACCGAACGTCAGGGGCGGGATCTCGTGCATCGCGTCACACGCTCGCGCCGTTTAAAGGGATCCACGCCATTGCAAGCGCCGTTCACAACCTGCGGAACAAGGCGGAAGAGACGATCGGATCATAAGACGGTATGTATCTGGATTATGGACATTACAAATATTAGGGAACAGTGGATTATTGTGTGGGCTAGAAGATATGGGGGGTTCATTGCAAGCGCCGTTCACAACCTGAGGAACAAGGCGGAAGAGACGATCGGATCATAAGACGGTATGTATCTGGATTATGGACATTACAAATATTAGGGAACAGTGGATTATTGTGTGGGCTAGAAGATATGGGGGGTGATTTACTTAAAGGAAAGACACTTTGCACTACAAGTGCACTTGTAAATGCAGTCGCTGGAGATCTTGAGGAGGACATGCAAGGATAAATTTAGAAATAGCATTTTAGCATGCACATCATTGTCTGATACAATCAGCAGAGCTTCCCCTCATTTCTGATCTACCCCTCTCAGATTTATACAAGGATTGCACTTCCAAGTGCACTTTCAGTGCATTGAAGTGCAGAGTGTATTTTCCTTTCATAAATAACCCCCATGGTGTTTAAAAGCTAATTAGTAGTAGTGGCTTGACTGACACTAGGCTTTTGTTTTTTGTTTTGTACATGCAGAACTAATGGAGGCCTTTAAGGATCCGGAATTTCTGACAGAATTTATCCAGAGATGGAAGGATCATCCAGTTCTCTGGCAATCCAAAAGCAAAATTAATAAAAACAAAGATGCCCGGAAGAAAGCAAAGGAGGCCCTGCTTGAATATGTAAAAACAAGGGTCCCCAACGCTACATTGGAGACTGTTAAGGCTAAAATCAATTCGCTTCGGGGCACCTACAGGACCCAACGGTCACAAGTCCTGGCCTCAATGAGGTCTGGGGCTGCAGCTGACAGCGTCTACAAGCCTAACCTGTGGTATTATGGTCAGCTGCAGTTCCTGGATGATCACATAGAGTCCAGGCCATCCATGTCTAGCCTTCCCCCAAGGAGACAGTCCAGTGTTCCCTGCAGTCAGCCCTCCAGTGTTCCCTGCAGGCAAGAGCAGGCAAGCTCAGAGGAAGAGCCTGAGTTCATGGAGGAGGCAGATTGTGACCCATGGAGCCAGGTATTGCATTTTCAGATTCATTTTTGTAATGCAAAGTATAATAATGATGAGTAATTTATGTTACAAGTGATTGAAATTATATAAATGTTTGGCCAAAAAATTTGGAACATATCACTAAGCAATAGTGGCAAAACAGAATGGGGACAAGATGCATAAATGCAGAGGTCATAATGAATGTGTGTCATTTTCTTGTACGCCATTAGGCAGGGATGGACTGGCCATCGGGACTACCGGGAGTTTCCCGGTGGGCCGATGGCTCAGTGGGCCAGTTGTCACTCAGGGGCGTTGGAAGGGGGTGACTAGAGCCCCAAATGGGTCCCCAAAAAGCCAGGAGTCTCGTCCCCAGTGTAAAAATCCAGTGATTGGTGGGCAAGCGGGGCCGTGCAGCCGCAGTGAGAGTAGAGCTGTCAAAACGATGTCGGGAATGGGCGGGGCCGATATGCGGGGACCCCCCCTCATCCCCGACAGTGCTTAGATTTGACAGCTTCACTCTTAATGCAGCCGCACGCCCTGGTACTGATGTGCGGGGCCCCTTCGTCCAGTACATTTGCAAACACTGCCTGTATACACTCTGACATTCAGAGTGTATACAGGCAGTGTTTGCTATGTACTGGACGAAGGGCCCCGCACATCAAGTATCGGGTCGTGCGGCTGCAGAGTCTGACTGCTGGCTGGGGGGGAAGGTGGCAGCCGGAGCCGTAACTACTGCACATGCACGGTTCCAGTGCAGGCTGCAGAGTATCGCTGCTGGAGGGGGTGCATGGTGGGTGGCGGGTGGAGTGCATGTGCAGGATGACAACAGTGAACCTGTTGACCATCCTGCCTGGGTGTCCTCTTCTCTGCCGTGTAACTCCTCCTCCCCCCCCCCCCACAGCTGCTTTCATATACAATACAATAGAGAATGTCCGAGCAGTAGGCAGAGCTGTCCAACTTTTCAAGTTAAAAAAGCCTGTGATTGGTTGCTAGGGGCAGTCCTAGCAACCAATCGTCTTTCTGTTACATTGAAAGTTGGACATCTCCCGCCTTCTGCTTGGACACGTCGCATCCTCTGTCTTCTCCCTTCTGTGCAAGGTAAGGGAGGGGGCACTGACATAAAGGGAACTGTGTTTGTTGCAAAGAAAGATGATGGCTGTAAAGGATACCAGAAAGGAGGGGACTGTGAAAGGAAGTGTGTGTCAGGAGGAGGAGGGGTCAGTGTGTGTGTCAGGAGGGGGGTCAGTGTGTGTTCAGGAGGGGGGTCAGTGTATGTGACAGGGAAGGGGGGTCAGTGTGTGTGTCAGGAGGGGGGGTCAGTGTGTGTGTCAGGAGGGGGGGTCAGTGTGTGTGTCAGGAGGGGGGGTCAGTGTGTGTGTCAGGAGGGGGGGTCAGTGTATGTGTCTGTGATTTTGTTTTTAATATACAGCATGGGGGGGGGGGGGGGTAAATGCACTGCCACTGGTCATAGTAACTGATGTATTAGACCCCTTTCACACTGAGCCGCCATAGCGCTGGTGGTTAAAACGCCGCTATTTTTACCGCCAACGCTATGGGTTGATTTGCGGTGCATTTCGGTCGCTAGCGGGGCGGTTTTCCCACCGCTAGCGGACAAGAAAGTGTTTAAAACCGCCCACAATGCGCTGCTGAAGCAGCGCATTGTGGGCGGTTTAGCCGCGCTGTCCCATTGATTTCAATAGACAGGAGCGGTGGATAAGTAAAAGAAGTAAAAGCCTTGGGCTTTCACACTGGAGACAATGGCGCAGCTGTTTGAGGGTGGAATTCAGGCGCTATTTTTAACGCTATAGTGCCTGCAATACGCTCCAGTGTGAAAGGGGTCTTAATGTACTGCCACTGGTCACGGTTACAGATGAATGAATTTACTGGTCACAGAATAAAAAAGCAATTTATACTTACAGCAGAATGTTTTTACTTTTTTTTTTTTTTTTGCGCAATTGCGTATAGACTATATACTGTTTTGGTGTGTGTGTTTGCAAAAATTAGGTGGGCCGGTCTGGATGAAGTCCAGGGCCAAATTTGTGTCCCAGTCCACCCCTGCCATTAGGTACACCATACAGTGGCCGCAGATGTTAAACACCCTTTTTGCCCATTAACATTTTGTCCACCCTAAAGTAAAAAAACGGTTGGGTAAAGGCCCCCTACTTTGGAATTTCAGTCAACATCAACCCCCCCCGCCCCCAGCTCCAGGGGGCACATATCTAAAGCTGTGTAAGGGGCCACAGAATTAGGGATGGAGGGCCTGTGATAAATATATTTTAGCATTCAATTATGATATGTCATTAAGTTAGAAATGTGTGTGATGAATGAAGCCAAAAAATAAAATATGTCCTCTTTTTTATTATACACAGGCAGAGCAAAGCCAGGAGGAGGCAGGCCACGCAGGGAGCCAGGGGGAGGCAGGCCACGCAGGGAGCCAGGGGGAGGCAGGCCACGCAGGGAGCCAGGGGGAGGCAGGCCACGCAGGGAGCCAGGAGGAGGCAGGCCCCAGTGGGAGACAGGAGTCACGCCAGCGTGATTGTATCTCCCAAATCCCTCCTATCCGGAACCCAGCAAAAAGGGCCAGAAGGCTCATGCAGATGGAGGAGGAGACCCAGGCCATGCTCCGTGAAGCAACTTTGGCCATCAGAGAGCAGCCCAGTGAGGAAGAGGGATTCGCTGCGCTGATGGCTGCCAAGCTTAAAAATCTAGAGCTGGGCCAGCGTGTGCGCTGCGAATCCTTATGTCCAGGTCATGAGCATGGCCACACTGGGACAGCTCAATGACGATATTGGCATTGGGCTGATTCGCACTCCTGTCCTTACTGCGCTTCCTGGTCCTGCTCCATCTCCAGCCCCTGCTCCTGCTCCATCTCCAGCCCCTGCTCCTGCTCCATCTCCAGCCCCTGCTCCTGCTCCATCTCCAGCCCCTGCTCCTGCTCCTTTTCCTGCTCCTCCTCTTCCTGAGCCTGCTCTGGCTCCTGGCACGTCGGCTCCAGAAACACAGCCCCTGAGGACTCGGCCTGCAGGGAAGGCTGCAGGGAAGGCTGCAGGGAAGGCTGCAGGGAAGACTGCAGGGAAGGCTGCAGGGAGGGGGAGGCTGCAGGGAAGAAGAAGAAGTGAGGAGATGGTGCCCCGAAGCGAATTTTTTTTTGGCCTTCACAGCCTTCATTGTTTTCTTGGTGGACCCTTGTGTTTACAACTTCAAGCAGGGTCTCCTTTGTTTTTATCCAGGCTTCTTTGTTTTTATTTGGTTTTGCTTTTGGATTGCCAGATGGTTGTACTTTTTATTTATTCCCTTTTTAACCTGAATAAAGGTATATTTTGGTTGGTTTGCAAATTTTGACCATGTGTATTTTTTTACAAACAAATATAGAGATTGTTATAGTGAGTAGGCAGACACATTTTAAAAATTAAAACGACATTAAACAAGGAACAACAACCTCCTTGTGGGTAAATTAAACCACAAAAAATAAGCTGCTGTGGTCCACTTCACACCCTCCCAAAATCCTTAAAAACATTTTTTAGTTCAAAACATCTGTTAAAAGATATTACCCCAAAAAAATTACGTGTCCCAAAAAAAAAAAAAAAAAAAAAAAAAAGGGCCCAAAAAAATAAAAAAGTCAAAAGGTTGACAGAAATATGTCAAACAAGATGAGCCACAACAAACTAGGAGTTTAGGGTAGCTTGGAAATGGTTTAAAAAGCATTGTGGCAAATACAGCGCATTGTTTTCTTCATTAGATTTAAAATAACGAATGTGCTTAATCCATTCTAAACAGTAGTTTTACCAGAACGAGCTCTCCCATCTCAGAAATTGCTTTCTGAGCACGCGCGGGTTTAAAACGTCATTTTCTATGTCGTTTTGCCCACACACGATCATTTTTTATGACACAAAAAACGACGTTTTGAAAAACGACACAAAAAATTCAAGCATGTTGGAATTTTTTTTTGGTCGTTTTTTTGAAGACAAAAAACGACGTTTTGCCCACACACGATCAATTTAAATGACGTTTTAAAAAACGTCGTTTTTTTTCATCGCAAAAAACGACCGTGTGTACGCGGCATTAGTGTCAACTTTTCTTATTACTCATATAACATAATCTTTTCGGTGTTAGAACATTTATACAATTGCTTTCCCACTCCCCCCTCCCTCTCTCCCTCCCTTTTTTATGCTATTTTTTTTATATTTTTTTCCTTTATATGGGATAACCCATTTTTACCAGCCAGGGGTTCCACATTTCACCAAATTCCCTAATGTTCCTTCTCTTAGTATATACTACCTTCTCACTCCATATTGTTTCAGTTACCACATTGATCCACTCTCTTACTGTCGGGGGATTTACTGCCTGCCATCTTTGGGCAATTCGTTTTCTGGCCTGAAAGAGGCACCTTAGTACTGGTTTTACTATGCTGGGTACTCTACTGATTTCTTCACCCAGCCCTAAGATACACATTCTGGGGTCCATCTCCAGCTTCGTTCCATATGTCTGGTTTAGGACATTAATAATCCCTTGCCAGCAGGGCCGTCTTTAATATGGTTTGGGCCCTGGGCAAACATTTTTTTTGGGCCCCCCCCTCCAGCTTATTTTGGGCCTGGCTGGTTCACATGTATGTGTTTTAGCGGCCCTCATTTGTGCAGGCACAGCAGCCCATTGATTTGAATGGGCTGCCATGCCTTTGTTTCCTGCAGAAAAAAGGTTCATTAAGCATTTTAAAAATCAGCTACCTTGAAATCCATTCTTCTTTTGCACCATGCTACTTACCTGCAGTTCTTGCACACACAAACGCTCTGGGCCAGATTCTCATATATTTGCAGCGGCGTAGCGTAAGCCATTTACACTACGCTGCCGCTGCGTACTAGAGCAAGTGCTTTATTCTCTAAGCACTTGCTCCGTAGTTTGCGTTGGCGTCTCGTAAATCGCCAAGCGTAAACCCGCACAATTCAAATGGGGCGGCTTGTATTTAAATTAAGTGCGCCCCCGCGTCGCACGAACTGCGCATGCGCCGGCCGGGGGAAAAGCCCAGTGCGCATGCTCCAGCTCACGTCGGGAAGCGTCGTTGAAACCGACGTCAAAACGACGTGAGCGTCATTTACGCAAGTCCCTATTCGCGAACGAGTTAGTAAAACGACGTAAGCGACGGAAAAAAGCCGACGCTGACCCGACGCCATACTTAACATGGCGTCCGACGGGACACGACGGCATCCGACGGGACCTCGTAAGGTTACTCCACATAGAAGCTGGGGTAACCTTACGAGTTCGTAAACGACGTACGCGACGACAGGGCGGCGTAAAAGCAATCGAGAATCGGCGTACTACTTCATTTGCATATGCAAATGAAAAAACAACGTAAAGGCCACCTAGTGGCCGGAGTTGTCATTACACCTACCATCCGAAAGTGTAATTGTATTACACTTGTCGGATGTAGAAGCGTATCTATGCAAAAGTGATGCTAAGCATCACTCGCATAGATACGAGACAAAAAAAAAGGCGATACGACGGGGTATCTGAGATACTCCGTCGTAACGCCTCTGAGAATCTGGCCCTCTGTGTTTTTAAAAGCTTGACCTAAACGTCTAAAAATGCAGCAAGTTTGACAGTGCGGGAACTGCAGATAAGTCACAGCAGACAGCAGAATGGACAGACAGTGCTGTATTTCAGTGCTTGATGGGCATAGGTGTGCCGTGTGTGCAGCCTATTACATGAGGCATGTGCTTTTCTTTGCAGGAAATGCAGGCATGGCGGCCCATTCAAATGTGGGCCGCCAAAACACATACATGTGAACCAGTCAGGCCCAAAATAAGCCCATCAAGCAGTTAAATACAGACAGTAATGCCATGTGCTCTGAGGCCTCACTCAGCCTGGACTGCAGGGCTGCTCTGTGACTTAAAGAGTTCCTCTATTTTACACATGGCATGGCCTGGGGTCCCATGGTGCTAAAGCAGAATGGACAGACGGTGCTGTGACCCATGCCATGCCATGTGTAAAATACAGGAACTTTTTAAAACACTGACCAGACCTGCAGTGAATCATCAAATATTATAAAGACTTTGGGCACACTCTACAGAAAACTTGTATTTACAATATAGCAAACAGTGACATACCTTGAGGAGCAGGACATGAAGAAGTCAGCCTCGGGAAGAGCAAACTGGGGATGTTATAAAATCACATTCTAATTCACTTTTATATACAAACAGCACCCAGTGGCAGGAAGGGAGAAGTGCACGTCTAAAGGGAAGCCAGGGGTGCTGTACATTTTAAAACACTGGGAAGGGAAGCAGAACTGTCACCTGGCTGCGTGCCGCTGATGATTTTCAGCCTGATTTGTGGGCAGCACAGGGGCTTAACGGGCGACAGGGCCACCATCAGGAATCATGGGGCCCCTTACACAGCTTCAGGCATGGGCCCCCTGGAGCAGAGAATGGGGAGTGCTGCCCCCTTAAATTGAGAAGCGGGGGGGGTGGGGCTGCCGCAAATTTAGAAGCGGGAGGCCCTTTACGAAAAAAAGATTTAATAAAGAAAAATATATATAAAAAAAGGGGTGTAGCCATCCAGGGCCCTGGGGACCTCTGGGCCCTTTAATAAAAAGAAAAAAAGAAATAAAAAATATATTATTTTTTTTTTAAAAAGGGGGTTGCCATCTGGGGACCTCTGGGCCCTTTAAATTTTTTTTTTTTTATAAAAATAAATTACAAAAAAAAGGGGGGTTGCCATCCGGGACCTCTGGACCCTTTAATAAAAAATAAAATAAAAAAAATATATTAAAAAAAAAACATAACATTTTTATATATATATATATATATATATATATATATATATATATATATATATATATATATATATATATATATATATATATATATATTTATTAAATAAAAAGAAAAAAAAGAAATAAAATATAAAAAAAATTATAAAAAAAAGGGGGGTTGCCATCCAGGGCCCTGGGGAACTCTGGGTCCTTTAATACTAATAACATTATTAGTTTTTTTTTATAAAACAAGTTTTTTTATAAAAAAAGGGGGGTTGTCATCTGGGCCATGGGGAACTACGGGCCCCTGGGGACCTCCAGACCTTCTAAAAAAAATTGTCCCTTTAATAAAAAATAAAATAAAAATATATAAAATAAATATATTTTTTTTATTTAAAAATAAATAAAAAAAGGGGGTTGTCATCTGGGGCCCCGGGGGCCTCCGGGTCCCTGGGGACCCCTAAAAAAAATTGGCCCTTTAATAAAAAATAAACATATATTAAAAAAAATTTGCCCTTTAATAAAAAATAAAATAAAAATATATAAAATAAATATATTTTTTTATTTAAAAATAAATACAAAAAGGGGGTTGTCATCTGGGGCCCTGGGGGCCTCCGGGTCCCTGGGGACCCCTAAAAAAATTGGCCCTTTAATAAAAAATAAAAAAATATTTAAAAAAATTGTCCCTTTAATAAAAAATAAAATAAAAATATATAAAATAAATATATTTTTTTTATTTAAAAATAAATAAAAAAGGGGGTTGTCATCTGGGGCCCTGGGGGCCTCCGGGTCCCTGGGGACCCCTAAAAAAAATTGGCCCTTTAATAAAAAATAAACATATATTAAAAAAAATTGGCCCTTTAATAAAAAATAAAATAAAAATATATAAAATAAATATATTTTTGTATTTAAAATGGTAGAGACGGCCCTGCTTGCCAGTACCTAAACAATGTATCAGATCCCCTGTATCTTGACATCTAGGACAGCTTGCATCTACTCTCCACCCGAAGTTAAACAGCCTTTTGGTGTATAGTACGTCCTGTGTATCATCTTCAAGAAAGAAAATTTTTATGCGGGCGAAACTGTTGCTATATGTCCTCTCTCCAATATCTTCCTCCACTGTCTATCTGTTATGGTCCCCAGATCTTCCTCCCATTTTCCTCTATTTTAAGCTGTTCTGGGCTCTCAATTCTTCCCTCGCATAAACATGGGTAAATTCCGGAAATATACCCCTTCATCTCACCCCTGCCGCCTAGTTTTTGCGATATGGGGGTCCTATCCCACAATGGTCCTACTCTATCAAACTGGACATTTAAAGCATGTCTAATTTGAAGATATCTATAGAACGTATAGTTGGGTATATCATATTCCTGTCTTAAGGTGGCAAACGCTTTTAAGGTTCTTCCTTCATATAGCTGGGCCAGTCTGACTATCCCCTTAACTGCCCATTCCCTGATTTCAACGACTGACTCCAGCTCCTGGAGGTTCCTATTATTCCACAACGGTGCATATACTGTTATACCTCCTTGTCCTCCCAGTGACCTTACTGCTTTCCATACTTTAATGGCCATTTTAATCGTGGGGGTTCTAATGACAAATGAATTTGCTTCCAACACCTCTACTACTGTTTTATGGGGTGCGCCCAAGGTCATCAAACCTTCATTTATATCTACTCCTGACTCTGTTCTTACTCCTATATGCTGCAGTTGTGCTGCCAGGAAATAGCAGCGTGGGTGCGGTATCGCCATTCCCCCCTCTCTTATTGGTAGTTGTAGGGTTTGCAACCTGATTCTAGCCTGTCCTCCTTTCCATATCAGTTCTCTAAACTTGGTATCTAATTTCCTGAACCATTTTTTATGAATCCATATGGGTGCATTATGCAATACATATAATAATTGTGGCATCCACAGCATTTTAATCAAATTACATCTCCCCGCAACCGACAGCGGAAGATGCCGCCAAATTTGGATTTTATTTTTAAATTTGGCCATTAGGGGGACTAAGTTATTCCCTATATATTTATTAAGATCATTTGTTATATATATTCCTAAGTATTTCATTCTCCCCACTATCTCTAATTGTGGGATTTCTACGTCTGGGTCCTCATTGGGTCTACCGGCATTAATGCTGATTTTTCCCAATTTATGACCAATCCCGAAAGTCTTCCAAACTCTCCGAAAATAGTAATTGCCTGTTTAATTAAATGATCCGTGTCACCAAGGAAGAGGACGACATCGTCCGCATAGAGAGCAATCCTCTCCTCCCCAATCGGTCTCACGAATCCCTTCATTTTTATATCTGTTCTTATTGCCATGGCCAATGGTTCCATTGCTAAGGCAAATAGCAGGGGTGACAATGGACACCCCTGCCTTGTGCCCCTCTCCAACAGAACCTTAGTTGAGTAGTCATTATTGACTCCGATTCTCGCACTAGGACCACTGTACAATAACTTAACCCATTTAATAAATTTTGGCCCAAACCCAAAGACTTCCAAAACATGCCAGATATACCCCCATTCTAGGCTGTCAAAAGCTTTGACCACATCTAGGGACATTACTGCTCTTGTACCTCCATTCTCTATTGGCGTTTGTAAGTTAAGAAATACCCTCCTAATGTTCATACTAGTTGATCCACTTGGTATGAATCCAATTTGATCATGGTGTATAAGTCTCGCAACAATTTTATTCAACCTACCCGCCATTATTTTAGCCAATATTTTAGCATCTGCACAAAGAAGGGAAATAGGCTGATATGATGCTGTTTCAAGCGGATCTTTCCCCTCCTTGTGCAGTACTATTATTGTAGCTACAGTCATAGAAATGGGGAGCTTCCCCCCTTCCATTGCCCAGTTAAATACTTTAACCACTTGGTGCCCGCCAATGACAGATTGACGGCGGCAAAGTGGTTACTAGTTCCTGACTGGACGTCATATAACGTCGTCAGGATATTGAGCCGCTGCGCGCCCCCAGGGGCACTCATCGCGGCGATCGGTGATGTGGGGTGTCAGTCTGACACCCTGCATCCCTGATCTCGGTAACGAGTCTCCGGCGGAGCCTCGTTACCACGTAGTCAGCAGTGTCCAATCACGGCTGATCACGATGTAAACAGGAAGAGCCGTTGATGGCTCTTCCTCACTCGCGTCTGACAGACGTGAGTAGAGGAGAGCCGATCGGCGGCTCTCCTGACAGGGGGGGTTCGCGCTGATTGTTTATCAGCGCAGCCCCCCCTCGGATCGCCACACTGGACCACCAGGGAAGCCCACACTAGACCACCAGGGAATAAAAAATAAAAAAAAGGGGCAAAAATAAATAAATAGTAAAAACAAATAAAAAGACAGTAAAAAAAAGATGCCAATCAGTGCCCACAAATGGGCACTGATTGGCAACATGAATCCATCAGTGCCACCCAACAGTGTCCATCAGTGCCACCCCACAGTGCCAATCCATGCCCAGTGCCCACCTATCAGTGCCCATCTGTGCCACCCATAAGTACCCATCAGTGCCACCCATATGTGCCGCCCATGAGTGCCTATATGTGCCGCCTATGAGTGCCCTTCAGTGCCGCCCATCAGTGCCGCCTATGAGTGCCCATCAGTGCCGCCTATGAGTGCCCATCAGTGCCGCATATCAGCGCCGCCTCATCGGTGCCCATCAGTACTACCTTATCGGTGCCCATCAGTGCCACCTCATCGGTGCCCATCAGTGCCGCCATATCAGTGCCCGTAATTGAAAGAGAAAACTTATTTATTTACAAAAAAAAATTACAGAAAAAAATAAAATAATTGACTTGGGCGGGAAGGTGCGCAAGTGCCCTGTATGGAAGTGGTTAAGGATTACTGGGAGTAACACTTTCCCATAATATTTGTAGATTTTCACTGGAAGTCCATCCAGTCCTGGGGACTTCTGTTTGGCTATCTCGGTGACAGCTGATTGAACCTCCTCCAGGGTTATTGGGCCCTCCATTAGCTCTTTTTCTGATTCCATGAGAGTCGGTAATTCCAAGTCCTTAAAAAATTCTTTAATTTCCTCCGCTCCTGCCGTCCCTTGTGATATATATAACTTCTCATAATATTATCTAAATGTATCTGTGATCACAGAAACCTGTGTAGAAATTTCTCCATTGGTTTTTTTTTTTATCGTGGGTACCGCAGAGGGGGAGGAATTGGTTTTTACTAAATGGGCCAGCATTCTCCCAACACTTTCCCCCTCCCCAAAGGCCAGTTGCTTTTGGAATAATCTCTTATTTTCAGATTTTCTTATCATTTCGACCCTGTACTCCTGTTGCTTATTTAACCATATCCTTTGTTTCTCTAGTGTTGGGTTCCCAATATATTCCTTCTCTGACTTCTCCAGTTCCAACCTAATCCTATTTTCCCATTTCCTTGATGTTTTTTTGATTTTTGCCACTTGTTGAATACATAGACCCCTGAGAAATGCCTTCAGTGCACCCCACATTACTCCCCGCGTCACGGTTCCTTCATTAAACTCTATGAACTCTTTTAATTTTAATAGCATCACCTCAGGATCCCATAATTAATTCAAGCCATATTGGGCTGATTTTCCATTCTCTATCACATCTGCCCCCCTCTAGGTTTACCGCTATTGTCACTAGTGAGTGATCTGATACCCCTGTAACCTGGTATACTATTCCCTTATTATTCGGGATGCTTCCACATTCCCCAGGGACTAAATCTATCCTGGACAATGTGGAATAAGTACTGGAGCAGCACGAATATTGCAACTCCTCCGGGTTTCTCACTCTCCATATATCAAATAATCCTGCTTCCTGTAAGAACTGATACAACCGACTCTCTGAGGCATTCTGGGCGCTATCTCCTGGAAATCTATCCAATCTTTTATTTATTACCTCATTAAAATCCCCCATTGCTATAACAGAATCCCAGTTTTATCCATCATAAAATCCATTAATTTATACATGACTTCCAACTTGAATGGGGGGGGGGATGTATATATTTGCCAAGAACGTATTCCCTATTTTCTATTATACAGTAAAGAAAGACGTACCCCCCTCTTCATCAATGCTAATCTGCTTACAGGTGAACACCACTCCCCTCTTAACCATAATCGTCACACCCCTTGAATAGGATGTATGGACCGAGTGGTATTGATGTTGAAACTTCCTGTTCTGAACTTGTTCTTAATTTCATTTGTATAGTGTGTCTCCTGCAAGCAGATTAGCCCCACCTTATGCACTTCTAACATGTCAAATACTGCTGTTTTTTGGCTGAGTACCCATTCCGCGGACATTCCAAGATCCTATTTTCAAAATTCTGTCCTGCATTAAATAATTTTAAGTAGGGTTTGTCCCGATACTGATACTAGTATCGGTATCAGGGACTGATACCAAGCATTTGCCCGAGTACTTGTACTCGGGCAAATGCTCCCGATGCTTCACCCGATACTTTGTACTGTCAGCGGTGATCAGTGCATGGGGAAGTTACAGAGCACCAATCACCGCTGTATAGATTTAAAACTAATTACTCCTCTTCTCTCTCCCCCCCGCGGCTTTCAGCTGCTTTAAAATCAGCTTGTAACTCCCCCACACGATCACCGCGCTGACTGTCCCGTGTCCTCCTCCAGCCCCCCCCTCCGTTTTTGCTGCAGTCCATGTCCTCCGCCGTGTATTCCCGCCGCGTATTCCCGCCGTGTATTCCCGCCGTGTATTCCCGCCGTGTATTCTCGCCGTGTATTCTCGCCGTGTATTCCCGCCGTGTATCCCGCATTGTGTCCTCCGTGTCCCCCTCCATGCTCCTCCTCCACGCCCTGGAACTGTCAGGATGTAGAGTGAGGTAAACTGTGATTACAATGTTTCAGTTTATGAATGAAGAGAAGACGCTGTCTTCACTCCATTCACTTTCAGCGCAGCTAATGCTGCTGAGAAAGGGACAAGGGAACATGTGTCCCTAGTCCCTTTTCTTTGTCTCAAAGGGGAGATGTCAGAGGTCTGTTAAGACCTCTGATATCTCACCAAAGCCCCCCAACAGGGCTGAAAAAAATAAAAAATAAATAAAGAATAATAAAAAATAAAAATATTTTTTTTAGAAAATATTAAAAAAATAAAAATAAAAACACACTGACATGGTCCACCCCCCCTTAAAAAGAGAAAGCATAAATAAAATTAAAATAAAAAAAATTGTAAAAAAAAAATGTAAAAAATTAAAAACAAATTGTTAAAGATAAAAAAAAAAAAATACTGACACATGTGCCGCTGTCACATGAGATTAAAAAAAAGTATCAGTATTCGGTATCGGGTGAGTACTTGAAAAAAAGTATCGGAACTTGTACTCGGTCCTAAAAAAGTGGCATCGAACAACCCTAATTGTAAGTCACACCCCCCCAAAAAAAAAAAAAAAGACTGTGATAATAAAAAATGGTGATAATGAAAAATGTTTTTTCTTTCTTCTTTTCCCCTCTCCTTTCTTACATCAACTTAGTGCATACCCACTCCTATTTCTCCATTTCAGAAGCACTATAGAGCAGTGGCGTCTCCAGCTTTCATATTTAGGGGGGGCACATAGGGGGACAGGGACAAAAGTAGGGGGCCCCAACTATAAAATGCAATTATATATATATGTATCTCCTGGGGCCCTTTACTACGATCCCACAACGGCCCTTTTACATGTTCTGCAGTGAGCTCCCTTCCTACTATATTGGGGCCCCCCAGGGTGGCAGAAAACAAGAGCTATGTGTCACCAGCACACCAAGAAAATATAAGGGTCCAAAGCAGTGGGAGAACTTTCAGGGTTGCAAATGTTGTCTTGCCACCGAGCCCTGGTGTTCTACCACTGTGGGGTTCCCCAGCTGTCCTGTCCCTGCTATTGACAGCGATGGTCTGGCATCTGTCTCCTTGGCAGCGGCGGCAGTCCATTAGGACCTAGTGCTGGTGACATTACAGATGCATGCAGGGGAAGGCTGGCACTATTTAGTTATAGAGAGCTGAGCCCCCAGCTGGTCACCTAGCAGCAGTAATGCTGTATAAACCTTCTCTGTTGACATGCTGATCGGGATGTGATCAGGTAATGCCCCAGTCAGATCTAATAAATACAGTATTTATTAGCATCAAGAGTACAACCACATATATATATATATATATATATATATATATATATATATATAATTCAAACGTATGTTCCGCAGCCGTGTGGGCTCTATGCCTGTAAAGTGTGGGCTCTATGCCTGTAAAATGTGGGCTCTATGCCTGTAAAGTGTGGGCTTTGATCAATAAAATCACTGATATTTAACATTAGGATTTGACTGGGAGCATCACACTGGATTGCATCCAGATCAGCATGTCAGAGAAGGCTCCACTGCTGCTGAGCAACCTGCAGGGAGCTCAACTGTCTACAACCAATAGAGATGGGCTTGGGTGTGCTTAAAATCCCACATGCCCAATCCCAGGAAGCCAACACTCCACAGTGCTAATCACAGGCAGTGAGACATTTCCTGATCTGTGCAGAGCTGCGGACCGGGAAATCTCTCACTGCCTGTGATTAGCGCTGTGCAGTGTGGGCTTCCTGGCAGGCTCTGGCATGTGGATTTTTGAACATGCCCAGCCCATCTCTAACAACAAATTGTGCTGGCCCTCCTGTACATCAGCCCCATAATGTAACCAGCACTGGGTTCCAATGTGCTGCCGCCGCTGCCAAGGAGACAGAGATCAGCGCTGTGAATAGCCGGGACAGGACAGCAACTCTGGTTATTCCAGCACTGGTCCACACTGGGAGGATTCCCCCATCCACCTATAATGTGTAGATGGGGGAATTGGATCATTTTTTTTTCATTCAACCTAATAGTTGAATGAAAAAAAGTGATCAATGTATGGGCTGTCTAAGAGCTAAGACCAGCCATAGACAGTTTAAATCTCAGCTGGTTCAGCAGGAACTGGCTGAGATTTGAACCATTAATGAGCAGATTATCTTATGATTATCACTAGTGGTTGCTGTATAGCCACTAGTGAGAATCACTGTTTGTCGGGAGAATACAATTGCTGGGCAGGAGGGATATTCCCGTCAGCACTGTCTGTGGTTGGATGGGGGAAATCATGCAAGTTTCTTTCCTGCAATCTGTGGATGTAGGAAAGAAATTTGCACTGTATATTACCTGCCTAACGGAAAGTGAAAGTGTAACAGAATGGCCCGTGACACCGAGAGACTTTTGAAGGATGGGGGGTACTCGAGTGCCAGCATCACTAATGACTCTTGGGGTAGGGTCATCCTGTGCCCTTTTGAGCATAGGGTGACTGAGAAATGATAAATTACATGGGATGGGACATTACTGATAATTCATGTTTTGCAGGATATCTTTATATATTACAAGTTGGTAAAGTCTGACTCCGAAGGTCAAATAGAGTGTTTTCATTCAATGTGGGGACACATGCTTTTGAGGTGTTAATTGAGTCTGCTCTCTAGACATTCCATTGTGTGATGCTAATACTGTTTTGTGTCCATTGTGCTAATTAGGTCTGCTCCTAAGACCATGTTTATTGTGTATGCTAATGACACTGTTAAGATGTGGAATGTGACTTGTCAAGCTGTAGTATAATTAACCCCTCTCTAAATGCGGAGCCAGACCGTCTGGGTAATGAGTAGTAATTAACTCATCGGAATGTCATTATCTAAAAGAATGTGTATAAAGCCCCCCATTGTGTGATGTGTGGGTGGAGTGTGTCTTTGTCCCTGTGATTAACTGTAACATGCTTGTACTGCATATAAGAAAGCTAAGTACCATTAAAGGATTCATTCATTCATTTGGAACCAGTACCAGAGCTTGTGTTGTCTCGGTTATTCTGGAAAATGAAATGGGTCGTGTCTGATGTCTGTCAGACTGTCGGATAAGCTGTCATGGGGCAATGGAATGGAATATCGTAAACGGTAGTGACAGTTACAGAAAGTAAATTGTGAATGTCTTGAAAGAACAGGAGAGGGGAGGGAGACAGATGGGGTGGAGAAGGATGGAGATAATGCAGTTCAGTGATTACAGTGTACTGCAGTCTGCAGTTCACACACTTACCCACGGTCCAGGCTAGAATCTCAGGCATCATTCACACACATGCTGCTGATTTTAAATGTTTCCTCACATCATCCCCTCTCTTCAGATACAGCACACCGAGATAGTGTGGGCGGGACTGAAAGGAGGAGGAGGAGGAGCTGTATTCCTCCCTGCTCGTATGTGAGGAGAGTGGGGGGGGTAGGTGGCTGGACTCGCTGGGCTGTAAAAGAGTATCATAGATTGACACTCGGCTCAGCTTGCAGTCACCACTCTCGGAATTTACAGGCTGGTTCTCCTGTCCTAAGGACAGGAGAAATCAGTCTGTTTTTTTCAGTAACTGAGATGAAGGCTTGGGCCCCCCCTCCCCCACAGTGCTCATGGAGTCCTTTCTGCAACTCACTCTTCTCCGTGCCAATGAGGATGCAGGGGAAGGAGCAGATCGGACGGCTGTGGTTGTGTGAACGCTTGCAATATGCAGTGTCAGCGAGCAGAGGGAGGGGAGGAATGCCCCACAGAGCTGACTGGGGATGCTATTCCTCTCAGGAGAGACTGTTACTCCCAGGGGCGGCCCGAGAAAAAAAAAAAAAATTTTGGGGGGGCACATGGTGGGCACAGCATAATGTTGGGGGGGGTCAGGGCCCCCCCCCCCAGAGACCGCCTCTGCTATAGAGCAAGTCCTTAAACCTACCCCATTGCTTTTTAAATTACTGGTGTATTTTAATCTAGCTTCTAGGCTTATTTTATTTAACATTCTTATCTGTGCACATTTACCAGTAACCAAAAATTATACTAATTGCATATATACATGTTTTTACTAGTGTTGCTCACGAATATTCGCATTGCGAATATTCGTAACGAATATTGCATATTCGAGTATTCGCGAATAAATCAAATATCGCGGTGAATATTCGATATTGCGAATATTCGTATTTTTTCAAATTTATTTTTAAAACAGATCACATCCTAGTGATCTCCATCGACGTCTAAAAAGCATTGCTGGGTATGATTAGAGACCCTGGGCCGAGTAGCTGAGGCGATCCTTTTATGTTGCCGAATATTCGCAATGCGAATATTCGTATTACGAATATTTGCGAATACTTTCTCTGCCCTTCTGTGTTTTGTGTATAAAAAATAATAAAAAAATTACCGTTAGTTTAGTCATATAAGTTTGTGTAAGTAGAGTTATGTTTAGTGCATATAAGTTTAGTAATCCAGGAAATTATCTCCGTTTTCCCGCGTGTTGACGAGAATTTCGCAATCAATTTCGCATTCGCATTAGCGAAATTTCTCAAAAAAATTTTTTTGATAAAATATCACGAATATTCGATATTAACGAATATTTCGCGAATATTCTTCTATATATTTCGTGAAATATCGCGAAATCGAATATGGCGTATTCCGCTCATCACCAGTTTTTAACCCTCAATGTATTAGCCCTCTTTTGTATTCCCTTAAGTGATACCCTATGATAGCTCATCCTTCCCCCTTCCCCCTCCCCCAACACCTTCCTAGGTAAACCCTAGGGGCTTTTTTTGTGATCGGTCCCATCCATACTCTCCCCCCCCCCTCCCTCCTTCCTCCACCCCCCTCCATACCCCACTCATACCAAATCTCATTGCATTACACTCCCCTCTCATACTGTGTTCCCCAAACTGTCTGTGTCTCCCCCTGCCTAGTACTCCTATAATACTTATTATTCCCTAAACTCCCTATGTCTTTTCTTTAAACTAAATGTCCCGTCATTTTAATACGAGCTGGTCCTTGTTGTCCTCCATCCATCTCATCGCGTCCTCTGCGAATCAAAAAAGAAAGTCCCCCCCAATGCTGCCACACTCGCAGTCGCGCTGGGTATAATAGCGCATATGTTAGATTAAACTTTTGTATTTTTATGTTTAACTTCAATAAAACTGGCCCTCCTCTTCTGCAAAAGGGGTGAAAAATCTGGGTACAATGAAACTTTCGATCTTTCCCACATAATGCTCCCCATCTCTCTACTTCTTCTAATTAGCATTACTTTGTCCTTGAAATTCAAAAATGTCATCAGTATTGATCGAGGGCGTCCTCCTGATGGGGGGGGGGGTTTAGCAGGTACTCTATGCACTCTTTCTATGGAAAACTTCTGCGAGAAACATTCTCTTCCAAATAGCTTTGAGAACCAGTTTTCCAGGAACACTGTTGGATTAGTGCCTTCACACTTTTCCGGTAGTCCCACCAATCTTACATTATCCCTGCGGTTCCTGTTTTCCATTTCGTCCAACTTTTCCCTCAAACTTGCACATCTGTTCTTTCATTGCTTATATAAGTCATCCTCTATTTGAGATATTCTTCCCTCTGCCTCAGTTATCCTTTCATTTGTTTTTTGGAGCTCCTGTCTCACGGAAACCAACTCTTCTTTAACGCCCTTCATCTGGTCACACAGCTCCCCCAGTGTCTGTTTGCATGCGTTAATCACCAGCAATACATCTTTTAATGTGGGGGTACCCTCCTCAATGGTAGCTAATGCTGGATCTATCTCGGTCCCTTTATCAACTGTGGATATATATTTTTTTAGGATATTTTTATCAATCCCCGCCGGTGGTCCTTGACTTTTCCTGTCAGTTGTTTTAGTCTGGGCTGACAACCCCCCTTTAATTGGGGTGTGATCAGTTGTATGCGCATATCTCTCTAACTTAGCCGCTGCTGCACTAGCTGAACCACCCTTATCTTTATCCTTTTCCTTGTCCTTGGCTGACCGTAGTGATTGTGGCCCCGACATAGCTGCTTATTGTTACTCAAGAACGGAAAAAAGAAAAAAAACTTCCAGTCCTAAAAGTTTTTCCCCAAATCTATAATAGATAGCCCATTGTGGCCAAGGAGCGCAGGCATGGAAAAGATGGAAATAAAAAAAGAGAAGTAAAGAGAAAGAAACACTTCTGCAATCTCTTTATATATTATCCATGTGCTGTATACTAATAAACCACCTGCTGCCTATTACATGCAGCTTGTTATGTACTATGTACTGACTATATCATGTACATCCGGCACCATGCTATACATAGTTCTCTTTCAGCAGTTTTGTTTTATTTTGTCTGCTCACATAGTCCTTTAGATTTTTCTCAGGTATCACAGGCTTTTGGTCATTCTCGGCTTCCTTTAATGCTTGTGCAACAACCGGCTCATGTAAACAGTGCTGTTACTGGAAAGGGGTCAGTCACCCGTCTGCACTGCAACCAGAGCCTATGTGCAGGCTCCTCCTCTTACACACAGTCTGTCTCTTATATCAGCCCAGAATCACAGTACACAGTAGTACACAGTAGCTAAGACAGTTTTTACTTACTCACATAGCCTTTAGGTTTTTCTTTGACTTTTTTGGGGGGGGCTTCTCATGTTTTTCCAACCATGAGAGGGAGCAATTCTTCCCCTCCCACCATCTTATGTGAAGAAAAAAAAAAAAAAGCAAGTTGCAGCGTACTGGAGTTTAACTTAGTCTATTAGGACCATAAACTTCATACATCCAAGTAATCCCTTTTGCTGGGGTAATCAATCACTCTTTTTTTTTTTTTTCTGTTTTTTTTTCCACATCAGACTAGACCGGGGTACAAACCGTCAGACAAGTTCACGGACCCTTCCGCACTTCTTCGTCGCTCCCCCTGTAGTCATCGCATCACTTGTGGCTTCTCATTTCCTTCTTAGGCCTCGTACACACGATCAAATCTGTCCGCTGGAAACGATCCGCTGGACCGTTTCAGCAGACAGATTCGATCGTGTGTACGGCCGAGCCGACGGATTTGGCCACCCGACAGATTTCAAAGCATGCTTTGAAATCTATCGGGTGGGAATCCGTCCGCCCGACATGTCTGCTGGTTAGTACACTTACCAGCAGACATGTCGTCCCGCACCGCCGCCGCCGCCGAATGGATTCGGCGCATGCGCGGAAGTGTTTTTACTTCCTGGTGCGGTGACGTGGCGGCGTCAACGTCACCGCCACGTCACCGACACGTCAGCGCGCCGTCTGCTGGCGGGGATTTTGGTTTGCTCGTGTGTACACGCGAGCAAACCAAAATCCCAGCAGACAGATTTGTTCAAATCTGTCGGACGGACAGATTTGAACAAATCTGTCTGCTCGTGTGTACGAGGCCTTAATGTTTCTTCTGTATTTTTTTTTTTATACTGAAAATGATGACATGTGGATTTTCCTCCCATTCCCCCCCCTCCCTTCCTCCATCTCGTGATTCCACAGTCTCACCCCCCCTGGTGGCCCCCCTGAGTTGGGTCCTGTTCCCTCCCTGCTATCTTATAACACTCTTAAGTTTCTGCTGCGAAACTCCAGTTTTTTTTTAAATTCATTCCATATCCCCCATTTGTCTCTTAAGCCCCGTACACACGGCCGAGGTTCTTGGCAGAAACCAGCGAGAACCTCGCTGGGAGCCGCATTCTGCCGAGAACCTTGGCCGTGTGTAAGCTCTCGGCGAGCCCCGCCCGTCGGGAAACCCGTCGAGCAAATAGAGAACAGGTTCTCTATTTGCTCGACGGCCCGTCGGGATGAATGGCTGGTTGCCTTTCCCCGACGGGCGGGTCGCCGATTCTGACGCCCGGCAGAGAACCTTGACGGGCAGGACGATGTGCCCGCCCGTTGAGGTTCTCTGCCGTGTGTACGGGGCCTTAGATCCTCATTGTCTTCCTCCCCTCTAAGTCTCAACCCCTCCCTCCTATGAGTTTCCTCCACCGAGTCGATCCACTCCCAGATCTGAGGGCTTTCCTTTTCCCTCCATTTCTTGGGTATCAACCGTTTTGCGGCTTAAGGAGGTGCGGTGTCAGTTTTTTTTTATTCTTTTATGGGGTCAACCCCCCCATGGAAAACGACGACCCAAGGATCTTCTTCAATCTCTTTTTTAGTTATTTCCTTGATTATGGTTATAATTTTTTTCCAATAGCTTTTGATCTTAGGGCAGTTCCACCACAGGTGGGCCATTGACCCCCTAGTTGAACAACCTCTCCAACAATCAGCGGACTGCCCCTCTCTGTATTTGCTGATTTTATCTGGGGTGGCATACCATCCGGTAATGAGTTTAAAATTCATCTCGTCAGTTCTCGCATCTATTGCTGAAGAGTGAGTTAAATTGATAATTCTTTCTACTGTCGTTTTTCCCCTAGTGCTTTCAAGTTCTCTTTCCCATTTTTGAATATACATGGGCGTCCCCAGCTCCTCCTCCCTCATCAGGAATTTATATAATTTTGAGATATTCCCTTTTGAGTTTTTGGCCAAGCATAGTTGTTCCAATGGAGTGTACTCCTTCTGTTCCCTTAATGGGCCCGGGAGACTCCTGATGAAGGAGGATAGCTGTAGGTATCGCCACTCATCCCACCCTGTGAATTCTATCTTAGATTTAATCTCTTGCAGTGACATTATTTGACCCTTTTGAATAATATCTTTTACCTGAGTTCTATTTTTAATCCAATTCCCACCCTCCCCTTTTAGTCCTGGTGTAAAAAAATTGTTGTCTTTTAAATCTATTAGTGGTAAATTGTAGTCTAGTCCTAACTGTCCTTAGTACTATCCGTGTGATTTCATGTGTAGTTGTATGCAAACTTCTAAATTGTGGAGGATTCCATATTATTCTACCTAACTGTGTCCTTGCAAGTGCACATTCAATATTAACCCATCTTTTATCATGATTTTCTTTGGCCCATTCTATTATACGGGAGATTACCGAGGCATTATAGTACTTTCTAATATCCGGGACAGCTAGTCCTCCCTGTGTTTTTTCCTGTTTTAATACCTGGAAAGAAATCCTGTAGTTTTTTTTGTTCCATATGTAATTCAATAGCAGGGAGTTGAGTGTTTTAAAGTAGGATTGTGGTAAGGCTACTGGGACCATCTGAAACCTATACAAGATTTTCAGCATTAATATCATTTTTACTATGTTTATCCTTCCAAACCAGGAGATCGGCCGGTTCTTAATTTTTTTAATTTCACCATTTATTTCATCTAATAGAGGGATATAATTTAATCTATATCAGACCTCAAATTTTCCACTCGCCTACTCGCCTTTTGCGAGTGAAAAATTGGGTCTGGCGAGGAGCTGGGCTGCCTGGGAGTGGGGGGGGCGAGCACCGCTGGCGATCGGGGGTTAATCGCGAGCCGTTCGCGCTGTGATCTCCCCGATTGCATAGAGGAAGCAGAGAGCCGCGGGATCGCAGAGCGGTACAGCGCGCTGTTACAACTCACATTGAAATTTCCTCCACTCTGCCCACAGCCCCGCCTCCTCCTCACCCCGCTCCTGTAATAGACAACAAATCTCAGCATTGGACACGCTTTCTGTCTATTAGAGGGACGGGGTCAGGAAGAGGCGGGGCTGTGGGCAGAGTGGAGTAAATTTCAATGTAAGTTATAACAGCGTGCTGTACCGCTCTGCGATCCGTGGATCTCCTCTTCCTCTATGCTCCCTGCCATTGGGGAGATCACTGGAAGAACGGCTCTCCTCTTCACAGTAAGCATTAAATTAGTAATGCAATAGAAAAAGTGCAGCCACCAACCAGCATCCCCCTGGTACTTGTAGTCCCCCCCCCACCCCTGTGTGTATAGCTGTCTCCTCCCTGGTACTTGTAGTCCCCCCCACCCCTGTGTGTATAGCTGTCTCCTCCCTCCCTGGTACTTGTAGTCCCCCCCACCCCTGTGTGTATAGCTGTCTCCTCTCTGGTACTTGTAGTCGATCCCCCCCACCCCCTGTGTGTATAGCTGTCTCCTCCCTGGTACTTGTAGTCCCCCCCACCCCTGTGTGTATAGCTGTCTCCTCCCTGGTACTTGTAGTCCCCCCCACCCCTGTGTATATAGCTGTCTCCTCCCTGGTACTTGTAGTCCCCCCCCCACCCCTGTGTGTATAGCTGTCTCCTCCCTGGTACTTGTAGTCCCTCCACCCCTGTGTGTATAGCTGTCTCCTCTCTGGTATTTGTAGTCCCCCCACCCCTGTGTGTATAGCTGTCTCCTCCCTGGTACTTGTAGTCACCCCCCCACCCCTGTGTGTATAGCTGTCTCCTCCCTGGTACTTGTAGTCCCCCCCACCCCTGTGTGTATAGCTGTCTCCTCCCTGGTACTTGTAGTCCCCCCCACCCCTGTGTGTATAGCTGTCTCCTCTCTGGTACTTGTAGTCCCCCCCACCCCTGTGTGTATAGCTGTCTCCTCCCTGGTACTTGTAGTCCCCCCCACCCCTGTGTGTATAGCTGTCTCCTCCCTGGTACTTGTAGTCCCCCCCACCCCCACCCCTGTGTGTGTGTATAGCTGTCTCCTCTCTGGTACTTGTAGTCCCCCCCCACCCCTGTGTGTATAGCTGTCTCCTCCCTGGTACTTGTAGTCCCCCCCCCCACCCCTGTGTGTATAGCTGTCTCCTCCCTGGTACTTGTAGTCCCCCCACCCCTGTGTGTATAGCTGTCTCCTCCCTGGTACTTGTAGTCCCCCCCCCCACCCCTGTGTGTATAGCTGTCTCCTCCCTGGTACTTGTAGTCCCCCCACCCCTGTGTGCATAGCTGTCTCCTCCTGGTACTTGTAGTCCCCCCCACCCCTGTGTGTATAGCTGTCTCCTCTCTGGTACTTGTAATCCCCCCACTGTGTATAGCTGTGTGTCTCCTCCCTGGTACCTGTAGTAGTCCCCCCCGCTGTGTATAGCTGTGTCTCTCCTCCCTGGTACCTGTAGTCCCCCCCCCCTGGTGTGTATAGCTGTGTCTCCTCTCTGGTACTTGTAATCCCCCCCGGTGTGTATAGCTGTGTGTGTGTGTCACCCTCCTCTCCCTCTAATCTCCTCCTCTCCGGCAATGGGGGCACAGTGAATTGGCAATGGGGGCACAGTGAATTGGCAATGGGGGCAAAGTGAATTGGCAATGGTGGGCACGGTGAGTCTGCAATGGTGGGCACGGTGAGGCTGCAATGGTATGCACAGTGAGGCTGCAACGGTGGGCACAGTGAGGCTGCAATGGTGGGTACAGGTGAGGCTGTGCTGAGGGGGACTGATAAAGTTGTTGTTAGTATTTATTTTTGCAACTTATTTCTGCATAAAACATTTTACAAGATAATTCATGAGTGCGTAAATAGCGGGAGAATGGGGGGCGGGGTAGGGGTTGGGTGGGACAACTAGTGGCGAGTAAACCTTAAGGCCTGGCTAGTGGCTCAAGACTTGAAATTTGTGTGTATATCCCTGTGTGTATAGCTGTCTCCTCCCTGGTACTTGTAGTCCCCCCCACCCCTGTGTGTATAGCTGTCTCCTCTCTGGTACTTGTAGTCGATCCCCCCACCCCTGTGTGTATAGCTGTCTCCTCCCTGGTACTTGTAGTCCCCCCCACCCCTGTGTGTATAGCTGTCTCCTCCCTGGTACTTGTAGTCCCCCCCACCCCTGTGTGTATAGCTGTCTCCTCCTCTTCCCCAGTTTGCAGCTAGAAAAGGAGAATGCCCAGGCACTTTCCAGTTTCTGCTCATACTTATTGCTTTTGTTCTCTCTTCCTCTCCAGCGCCTGGGGGTTACCGATATTCAAAATGCAAGAATTATTGCCAGTTAATTAAATCGCCCGGGTCTTGCTAGGGTGGGTTGCTGGTATAAGATTACGCACCTTCCTATTTCTTACCTACTATTCGTAGGTGACTTTCTGGGCTTACTCAGCGTCGTTTTGGGATAGTTAATTGTCAACTGCCTTCTGCGACCCCCCAGGGGGTATATATTATAGGAGATATTCGTTTTGCTTTATTATTTATAGAGAGCTTCTCAAATCCCCGGTTCCCGTTGAGTTCAAATACATGCTTTTTTTGTTTTATTTTGTGGGAACCTCATATATCCCTGGCTTGTATACGGGTTGATCACCTGCTTTTTTTTTTTTTTTTAGAGTGCTTCACTCGTCCTGAGTACTGGACAAGGTCAGATATTCAGGGATCCAGGTGGCACACACCGGTGATCGCTTTTCTGTCCTCGTACGGCACGAGAGCTGGTCGTCCGCTTTGTTTGCTTTAGGTATCTCCCTTTTCCCCCGCCCCCAATTAGGGTGTTGAATGCGCTTTCTGGCCCTTGACCCATGTAGCATTAAGCCCTCATGATTAGGTATCGCTTCCTATCCCAAGGAGATCTGAGAGCTAAAAATTCCACTAGCGTTTCCCTTTGGCTTACAAGAGATAAACTTCACCATTATACACCACAGATCAAAGTTAGGAACGTGTATTCATCTCAATCATACTCAACATCATATCAGCATCATATCTCTATGAGAGAAGCAAGGGAGGTATTTGAACTTTTCATCAGCTTTTTCACTTTTCATCAGCAGGTTTACCTTTGGATACTGTTGAATGAACCACAGCGATAACAGCCTAGATAGGTGGGGGGGGGTTTGATGGGGATCGGGGGGGGGGAGACCGGTCAGGTCCCGTCAAATCTCGGCTCCACTGAGCGCTTCACCAGTCCCTTTGCTCTCCTCCAGATCTGCTACGGAGCTGCGTGTTTCCCCAAGCCTCTCAAGGGTGGCATGCGATCCCTGTCGGATCCCGTCGCCTCCTCCTTTGGTTATTCCTCGGCTCACGCCGTATCCAGTGCAGGCTTGCTCAGGAACGCTCGGGTCTAGTTGCTGCGTCATCCGCCTCGGATCTCCGGATCTACTGGGTTGCTGGCGGCGGGGATGGTCTCCAGTACGGTTCACGCTTAGTCCCAGCCTCTCACGCTGTACACTGGCGGGCCGTTGATGTTTCCATCGGAGCCTCGGAGCGGCATACGCCGCTAGCAGCCATGGAGCGTTCCGGCACCTCCCTCCTCACGCACGTCACGCGCTTCACGTCTCCATCAGCGTGTGTAATCAATCACTCTTGACTACTTTTTAGTTCTTATACAACAGACAGCAGACAATAAATGTGTACAGCCCCTCCAGCATCAAAGTACACAATAATTAACCACTTAAGACCCGGACCAAAATGCAGGTAAAGGACCTTGCCCCTTTTTGCGATTCGGCACTGCGTCGTTTTAACTGACAATTGCGTGGTCGTGTGACGTGGCTCCCAAACAAAATTGGCGTCCTTTTTTCCCCACAAATAGAGCTTTCCTTTGGTGGTATTTGATCACCTCTGCGGTTTTTATTTTTTGCGCTATAAACAAAAATAGAGCGACAATTTTGAAAAAAATGCAATATTTTTTATTTTTTGCTATAATAAATATCCCCCCAAAATATATATATATATTTTTTCCCTCAGTTTAGGCCGATACGTATTCTTCTACCTATTTTTGGTAAAAAAAATCGCAATAAGCGTTTATCGGTTGGTTTTCGCAAAATTTATAGCGTTTACAAAATAAGGGATAGTTTTATTGCATTTTTATAATTTTTTTTTTTTTTACTACTAAAGCGGCGATCAGGGATTTTTTTCGTGACTGCGACATTATGGCGGACACTTTGGACAATTTTGACACATTTTTGGGACAATTGTCATTTTCACAGCAAAAAATGCATTTAAATTGCATTGTTTACTGTGAAAATGACAGTTGCAGTTTAACCACAAGGGGGCGCTGTAGGATTTGTGTGTTCCCTGTGTGTGTTTACAACTGTAGGGGTGTGTGGCTGTAGGTGTGATGTCATCGATCACGTCCCCCTATAACAGGGATGACGCGATCGATGCTGTGGCCACAGTGAAGCACGGGGAAGCCGTGTTTACACACGGCTCTCCCGTTCTTCAGCTCCGGGGACCAATCGTCGCACTCGCGGACCCGGTCCCGGAGCTTCGGACTGGGTCACGGGAGCGTGCCGTGGGTGCGCGCCCGTGACCCACGGCTGGGTACTAGAACCAACGTATATATACGTTGATGTGCCCACCCGTGCAATTCTGCTGACGTAAATGTACAGTAGGCGGTCCTTAAGAAGTTAAGGAGATGGTAAAACACAGTACCTTGACTTTTGCTCACTCCCTTTTGATGGAATGCAGAGATGTCAGCCTGATACAACGACAATCTTTTACTTTCTGTATCGCGGCTCACACTCCCCTACCCTCCTTGCTTCATTCAGAGGGAGGGGGGGGGGCCTCCGAGGATCCTCCGAAACCTGCTGTCCCGGTGACAGACCAGACGCACTGGGATTCACAAGGTCAATCACGTGACTCCGCCAGCTGGCCGCGATCCTCCAATCCCATGCACCAGGAGAGACGAGCCTCCAGCAGACCACCCCGAAATTCTGGACAACCGTCGGGCACCTGATACAGAGCGAGGGGGGTCCGTGTCACCATCCACTCCGGTTCAGCAGCCACTCAAGTAAGTCAGGGAGGAAAAGACAAGATAGCAGCTAAACTGGACTTGACGATGCTGTGCCATGCCTTAGCTCTGCTCCTCCACCTTTCCCCTCGGCTGGGCTGGGATCAGTTTACACCATAACGGGCTAGCGATAGGAATCAACATTAGGAGGAGCCTGGGGCTTAAACTGCATGATCAGGGCAGGTGCTGTGGGACACACACACCTTGCGGCATCTCGCATGCCCTCCTCACATGCCTTCCTCGCACACTTCACACTCCTCCGCACCTGCATCCGGTCACGCCTCCCTGGCCCTTCGACTCAAGTGGGTTTAGTTTAGTAAAGTAATGAGTACACTTGCACTATGCACCAAGTGGGTTTAGTTGCAAAGTAATGCGCACACTTGCACTATGCACCACCAAGTGGGTTCAGGTGCAAAGTAATGAGCACACATTCGCACTATGCACCACCAAGTGTGTTCAGTTGCAAAGAAATGAGCACACTTGCAGTATGCACAACCAATTGTGTTCAGTTGCAAACTAATATGCACACTTGCACTATGCACCACCAATAGGGTTGCCACCTTTTCTTCAAGTCAAACTCGAACACTTTAGCGGCCCACGGCAATTTTTTTTATAGTATAACCTTTACATATATTTTGCTATTAAACACCATTTCTGATCATATGAAGTTAATACCAAGAGTTCCCCTTTACATCTGAACTCGCAGAGTTCCCTTTCACTGTAAGGGGGGACTCTGCAGACTCTGATGTAAGAGGGGACTCTGGGGGCTCTAACATAAGGGATGCTCTGGAAACCATGATCTAAGGGGGAACACTGGGAACTCTGATATACAGGAGGACTCTGATGTAGGGGGGAACACTGTGGTCTCTGGTGTAAAGAGGAACTCTGATGTAATAGGGAACACTGAGAACTCTGATGTATGGAGAAGACTCTGATTTAAGTGGGAAAGGTGTGGCCTCTGGTGTAAAGGGAAACTCTGATGTAAGGGGTGCTCTGAGAACCCTAATTCACCTCAATCAGAGGCAGGAGAGAAAAGGGAGGGGGGAGTCATTCACAGACAGGGATGGATGGTGAGCTCACTCACCCCCTGGCAGTCAGCACCTCTCATCCAGATGTATCTGAGGCTGCTGAACTTCAAATTTTCAGCCCCAACTTTCCTTTTCTGAGGCACAGCCCTGAGGATTGGAGTGTGGGCAGACACAGAGGGGACAGGGTGGGGGGAAAGAGTGTAGATCGAGCCCTCTCTCAGGCAGTGTGAAAGAGACAACTGCAGCTATAAACCCTGCTGGCAAGCCATAGTCCAGGCTAAATAATGTGTCCGGGTTTCAGGCTTTCTTAAACCCGGACACAGGATTCCAAACCCGAACTGTCCGGGTGAATCCTGGACAGGTGGCAACCCTAACCACCAAGTGGGTTTAGTTGCAAAGTAATGAGCACACTTGCACTATGCACCACCAAGTGGGTTTAGTTGCAAAGTAATGAGCACACTTGCACTATGCACCACCAAGTGGGCCAGATTCAGAAAGACTTACACCGGCGTATATCGAGATACGCCGTGTAAGTGTAAATATGCACCGTCGTTTCTATGCGCCGTACCCACAAAACTAGATACGCCTAAAAATAGGCTTCCTCCAAACGACCTAACTTTCCTACGCCGGCATATCGTAGGCGCATATTTACGCTAGACGCATCTGGCGCTCCATTGATTTCCTATTCAAATATGCAAATGAGGGAGATACGCCGATTCGCGAACATCCACGCACCCGGCGCAGCTATTTGTTGGAATAACTTACGCCGGATGTACGACTTACACGCGTAAGTCGTAGTCCGGCGTAAGTTATTCCTACAAATAGCTGGTTTATCTTTTCACCAGACGTGCACAGGTCAGCTGGAGAGCAGCTACAGCAGTACCGTTACGGACGAACTTAGCAAGCTGAGCAACCCCACTTGCAGGACAACACATCTGTCTGCCAACATGCCAGGGGCAGCCGTGGTCCTAGCACTACTAATGGGTCCACCGGCACGGAGGAGGAGGGCATGTGAGAGGATGTACCGCACGCGCATGAGCCTCCTTGGCACGGGTGATTCAGAGGTATATCGCATTTTTAGATTCAGCCCTGATGCCATCCTGGAATTAGCCACAGCCCTAAAAGATGACATCACTAGGGATGAGCCGAACATACCCGCGTTCGGTTCGCACAGTTCAAACAGACCGCTGGTTCGCGCGAACATTTAGAACCCCATATAAGTCTATGGGACTCGAACGTTCGAATTCAAAAGCTCTCATTTTAAAGACCAATATTCAAGTTAGTGTTGGAAAACGTCTTTGAGAACCCGGGTCTTGCCCCAGGGAACATGTATCAATGGAAAAAAAAGTTTAAAAAATTTTAGTTTTTTTCTTGAGCATCGCTTTTAATCAAAATTAAAAACCCCTTTAAAAAAAAGTACCTGCTGGGTGTCTATAGAAGTGGCACGTGTTTAGAAATGTCCCTGCACAACATGAGAATACTCTCAGAAAAAAGTAATTTAATATTGCTTGCAGCTTCAAAGTAATGTTTGGTCCTGCAATATGGATAAAAATCATGGAAAAAAATAGCATGAGTTTCCCCGCCACCACTCCCCCCAGGTCTTTACAAGACCCAGTGCCGATCCTGACCTCCCTGAGGCCCTAAGCAAAATCTGATGACAGTGACATGTCACATTAAAGAAAGTTGTGAAGCGGGGGGAGGGGTGTTCTGCTGTCGGAAAGGACTCAGCCAGCAAGTTTAGAAGCCGGATGAGGGTACGAAAACGACTTCTCACCAGGCGGGGCCTCTAGTAATTTTGGGGGCCCTTTGCAGCTTTGCGTGGCCCTAAGTAGCTTGCATAGGCGCCTATAGGGAGGATCGGGCCCTGACAAGACCCTATGGCCCTATATACTTTAAACAGCAGTATACAGGCGGTGCAAACAAGACAAGGACTGTAGGTTTGTTACGTAGAATCTGAACCATGACATACTTTGCTGCTGCATATTGCACAATTTCCTAAAGAGACCCTCAACAAACTACATGACACTTGTGCCTGGTGATGAGGCCATTGATGTTCCAGTGGTGGCCCATGAGCCTGTGGCCATACAGGCTTGGCCCCCCCAAAGCGCACATGCTGTGTGGCAACAATATGTCGATTATTTTAGGGGTGGTGGGGGGCCATAACAATGACAGATCTCGGCTCAATCAATTATTTCTTTGTGAAAGAAAAATTGTAGAAAAAAGGGGGGTTGTCTTTGAACAAATTATGTGAAGAACTCCTGTTCTCTGAAAGCCTCCATTATTTCTGCAAGTCAAAATTTATCAAAAAAATAATAATGTCAGTCAAGCCTTAGCTTTCTTCCCATATCTAACCCACAAACTCATCCACTGATCATAAAGTCTAAAAAAATCGTCGTATTGCACGATCGTTTTTCTGACGTTTTCTACCGACTGTAAACAACGTTCTCTATCCCTTTATACACTGCGCATGTGAGAAGCTCCGCACGTTTCCACGCCCATGACGTTCGTTCTAGTGATTGCCACGCCCCTTTTTAGTCATCTTTTTAGTGACACCAAATGCGCTCAGGTGGTATGTAACAGCACACGTGCAGTGACACTAACTGCGCTCAGGTGGTATGTAACAGCACACGTGCAGTGACACCAAATGCGCTTAGGTGATATGTAACAGCACACGTGCAGTGACACCAAATGCGCCCAGGTGGTATGTAACAGCACACGTGCAGTGACACCAAATGCGCTCAGGTGGTATGTAACAGCACACGTGCAGTGACACCAAATGCGCTCAGGTGGTATGTAACAGCACACGTACAGTGACACTAACTGCGCTCAGGTGGTATGTAACAGCACACGTGCAGTGACACCAAATGCGCTCAGGTGGTATGTAACAGCACACGTGCAGTGACACCAAATGCGCTCAGGTGGTATGTAACAACACACGTGCAGTGACATCAAATGCGCTAAGGTGATATGTAACAGCACACGTGCAGTGACACCAAATGCGCTCAGGTGGTATGTAACAGTACACGTACAGTGACACTAACTGCGCTCAGGTGGTATGTAACAGCACACGTGCAGTGACACAAAATGCGCTCAGGTGGTATGTAACAGCACACGTGCAGTGACACGAAATGCGCTCAGGTGGTATGTAACAGCACGCGTGCAGTGACACCAAATGCGCTCAGGTGGTATGTAACAGCACACGTACAGTGATACTAACTGCGCTCAGGTGGTATGTAACAGCACACGTGCAGTGACACAAAATGCGCTCAGGTGGTATGTAACAGCACACGTGCAGTGACACCAAATGCGCTCAGGTGGTATGTAACAGCACACGTGCAGTGACACCAAATGCGCTCAGGTGGTATGTAACAGCACACGTACAGTGATACTAACTGCGCTCAGGTGGTATGTAACAGCACACGTGCAGTGACACCAAATGCGCTCAGGTGGTATGTAACAGCACACGTAAGTGACACTAACTGCGCTCAGGTGGTATGTAACAGCACACGTGCAGTGACACCAAATGCGCTCAGGTGATATGTAACAGTACATGTGCAGTGACACCAAATGCGCTCAGGTGGTATGTAACAGCACATGTACAGTGACACTAACTGCGCTCAGGTGGTATGTAACAGCACACGTGCAGTGACACCAAATGCGTTAAGGTGGTATGTAACAGCACACGTGCAGTGACACCAAATGCGCTCAGGTGGTATGTAACAGCACACGTCCAATGACACCAAATGCGCTCAGGTGGTATGTAACAGCACACGTGCAGTGACACCCAAATTACGCTCAGGTGATATGTAACAGCACACGTGCAGTGATACCAAATGCGCTCAGGTGGTATGTAACAGCACACGTGCAGTGACACCAAATGCGCTCAGGTGGTATGTAACAGCACACGTGCAGTGACACCAAATGCGCTCAGGTGGTATGTAACAGCACACGTGCAGTGACACCAAATGCGCTCAGGTGATATGTAACAGCACACGTGCAGTGACACCAAATGCGCTCAGGTGATATGTAACAGCACACATGCAGTGACACCAAATGCGCTCAGGTGGTATGTAACAGCACACGTGCAGTGACACCAAATGCGCTCAGGTGGTATGTAACAGCACATGTGCAGTGACACCAAATGCGCTCAGGTGGTATGTAACAGCACATGTACAGTGACACTAACTGCGCTCAGGTGGTATGTAACAGCACACGTGCAGTGACACCAAATGCGCTCAGGTGGTATGTAACAGCACACGTGCAGTGACACCAAATGCGCTCAGGTGGTATGTAACAGCACACGTGCAGTGACACCAAATGCGCTCAGGTGGTATGTAACAGCACACGTACAGTGATACTAACTGCGCTCAGGTGGTATGTAACAGCACACGTGCAGTGACACCAAATGCGCTCAGGTGGTATGTAACAGCACACGTACAGTGACACTAACTGCGCTCAGGTGGTATGTAACAGCACACGTGCAGTGACACCAAATGCGCTCAGGTGATATGTAACAGTACATGTGCAGTGACACCAAATGCGCTCAGGTGGTATGTAACAGCACATGTACAGTGACACTAACTGCGCTCAGGTGGTATGTAACAGCACACGTGCAGTGACACCAAATGCGCTAAGGTGGTATGTAACAGCACACGTGCAGTGACACCAAATGCGCTCAGGTGGTATGTAACAGCACACGTCCAATGACACCAAATGCGCTCAGGTGGTATGTAACAGCACACGTGCAGTGACACCAAATTACGCTCAGGTGTGATATGTAACAGCACACGTGCAGTGATACCAAATGCGCTCAGGTGGTATGTAACAGCACACGTGCAGTGACACCAAATGCGCTCAGGTGGTATGTAACAGCACACGTGCAGTGACACCAAATGCGCTCAGGTGGTATGTAACAGCACACGTGCAGTGACACCAAATGCGCTCAGGTGATATGTAACAGCACACGTGCAGTGACACCAAATGCGCTCAGGTGATATGTAACAGCACACATGCAGTGACACCAAATGCGCTCAGGTGGTATGTAACAGCACACGTGCAGTGACACCAAATGCGCTCAGGTGGTATGTAACAGCACATGTGCAGTGACACCAAATGCGCTCAGGTGGTATGTAACAGCACATGTACAGTGACACTAACTGCGCTCAGGTGGTATGTAACAGCACACGTGCAGTGACACCAAATGCGCTCAGGTGATATGTAACAGCACATGTGCAGTGACACCAAATGCGCTCAGGTGGTATGTAACAGCACATGTACAGTGACACTAACTGCGCTCAGGTGGTATGTAACAGCACACGTGCAGTGACACCAAATGCGCTAAGGTGGTATGTAACAGCACACGTGCAGTGACACCAAATGCGCTCAGGTGGTATGTAACAGCACACGTCCAATGACACCAAATGCGCTCAGGTGGTATGTAACAGCACACGTGCAGTGACACCAAATTACGCTCAGGTGATATGTAACAGCACACGTGCAGTGATACCAAATGCGCTCAGGTGGTATGTAACAGCACACGTGCAGTGACACCAAATGCGCTCAGGTGGTATGTAACAGCACACGTGCAGTGACACCAAATGCGCTCAGGTGGTATGTAACAGCACACGTGCAGTGACACCAAATGCGCTCAGGTGATATGTAACAGCACACGTGCAGTGACACCAAATGCGCTCAGGTGATATGTAACAGCACACATGCAGTGACACCAAATGCGCTCAGGTGGTATGTAACAGCACACGTGCAGTGACACCAAATGCGCTCAGGTGGTATGTAACAGCACACATGCAGTGACACCAAATGCGCTCAGGTGGTATGTAACAGCACACGTACAGTGACACTAACTGCGCTCAGGTGGTATGTAACAGCACACGTGTTGTGACACCAAATGCACTCAGGTGCTATGTAACAGCACACGTGCAGTGACACCAAATGCGCTCAGGTGGTATGTAACAACACACGTGCAGTGACATCAAATGCGCTCAGGTGATATGTAACAGCACACGTTGTCAGGGACCTACCTGTGGGCTCCGACGAGCCCCTGTTGCTCGCGCTCGTGCTCCAATTGCGCGCGTCTGCACGCCGCGCGTGCGCGCGCGTGCACCTATCGTGCGCACGCGTGCACGACGCGCGTCTGCGTCACGGGGGCGCGCGCGTGCGCGTCGGGAGCGCGCGCATGCGCACTAGCCCTTCTTCCCCTTTAAAAGCTCAGTAGCAGCAGTGACACCTTGCTGTCTGATCTACAGCTTTGTGTCCTAAAAACCCTGAAACCTGATGTCTGTTGAAACCTGATACCTGCTTACCTGATACCTGTTGAAACCTGATACCTGCTCTACCCGATACCTGACCCGGCTCCGTCTGACTACCTGAATACCGTACCGACCCCTGGCTTGATCCGACTCCGCTCTACTCTGCTGCCCCCATCGTTATCAGACCTATGCTTGAACTTTGACAACGCTACCTCCGCTACAGAGTGACTTTCGGGTGATCCGCCCATCTGACCCTTGTTGACTGCATACCCGTTCCTGTCTTGCATCTGACCAGGCTCGTCCACCAGTTCCCGCTATCCGGTTCCCGTGGCCCTCCAGAGACGCTGTCTCCTACCTGCCTGTCCGCAAGATTTCCATTCCGACCGGTCTGCTGTCATCCCAAGCACTCTTACCCCACCGTGCTCCCGGACTTGCTGTCCCCACTCCAGCAGTCCCTGAACCCGGGCGGTAAGAGGGGCTCTTTCCTGCATACGAGGCTCTATCCACGAGGTACGTAACAGTATCAGACAGCCATGTCAGAGCCTGCGGGAATTGCCCCTGCCATAGACGAAATCTGCAAACACCTGGCGTCTCTCACAGAAGCAGTAAAGAACCTACAGGAAGGCTACGTTAGACTAGAAGGACAGGTACACAGCCTGGCTGCCCCCAGTGATCCAGCTGCTCCTTCAACCTCCAGATCCGCATCAGCTGTTTCTGCTCCTTCGGTGGTAATGCTCCCACCTGAACCAAGAGTTCCAGTGCCAGAGTGATTCGCTGGCGACCGCACCAAATTTCGAGCCTTCCGTAGCGCCTGTGAGCTCTACTTCGCCCTGCACCCCGGACATTTTCCTTGGAGGTCACCAAAGTGGGATTCGTAATCTCCCTACTACAAGGGGACCCTCAGACCTGGGCCCACCGGCTGCTCGAGGAGAATGGTGACCAGACGCGGACCCTGTTCGCTTTTCTTGAGGCCATGGCTCTGCTATATGATGACCCTCAACGAGCCGCTACCGCAGAGTCTGCCCTACTCACGCTCCAGCAAGGCCGCAGAGCAGCCGCTCTGGACTATGTCACGGACTTTAGGCGCTGGAGCGCGGACACTCAATGGAACGATGCAGCTCTGCGGCACCATTTTCGCTTGGGCCTTTCTGAAAGTCTGAAGGACGAACTCGCTCGAGTGGGGGTGCCCGAGACCCTCGAGGATCTAATTACCACAGCTATCCAGATCGACCGCCGCTTCGTGAACGCCGGGCTGAGCGATCTTCTCAACCGAACCGTCCCCACCTGGATGACTGCAAAGGTACCTATGCCGGCTTCTCGCTACCTGCCTCCTACCCACCCAGACTCCCCCAGCACCAACCAGGACTCATCTGAACCCATGCAACTTGGCCTCATGCGGCCAACACTACCACCTGAAGAGCGGGCACGCCGTCGCCAACTCAACCTTTGCATGTACTGCGGCGGGACTGGCCACTACGTTCGCAACTGTCCTGTTAAGACACGTAAGTGCCTCATCTCAGCTCCTGTCAACTTCTCAGCCCTGTCAGGCAATGCAACCCCCTTGCTCTACCTTTCTCGTTACAGTGCCAGGGAAGGACTATTCCGGTCAACGCCATCCTTGACTCCGGCGCATGCAGCTGCTTCATCGATACCGCTTTTGTCAACCTGCACAACATTCCCTTACGAAGAAAGACCCATGGACTCTCTGTTTTTCTGCCGACGGCTCCCGCATCAGTTCTGGACAGGTAACCCAAGAGACTCTACCTCTACCTGCTTTAATCGCTCCTCAGCACAAGGAACTGTTGGTCCTAGATGTGATTTCTTCTCCTCTGTTTCCGGTAATCCTCGGCCTACCCTGGCTTCAGGCTCACAACCCTCTGATTAATTGGGCATCTGGAGAGGTGTCTTTTCAGTCCCCTTACTGCCAGCAATACTGTCTACCCGGGCCCACCAGTTCACCTCCCACCTTACTATGTATGAACTCTGACCCAAGCCTGCTTCAGTGCATTCCTGAACCCTATCATGACTTCCTGGACGTTTTTAGTAAACGGGGGGCCGACTCCCTTCCGCCCCATCGCCCCTATGACTGCCCGATCGAGCTCCTCCCAGGGGCCGAAATTCCTTTTGGGCGTATCTTTCCGTTATCAGAAAAGAGCAGGAGGCCCTAAAAATATATATAGATGAAAACTTACACAAGGGGTTCATCCGGCCCTTCTACCTCCCCAGCAGGCGCTGGGATATATTTTTCGTTACCAAGAAGGATCCCTCCTCCGTCCGTGTGTGGATTACCGGGAACTAAATAATATCACAGTGAAAACCGGTACCCACCCGCACTACCCCTGGTACCCGAGCTCTTCCAAAAACTGAGGTCGGCTACCGTCTTCACCAAGTTAGACCTGAGAGGGGCCTACAACCTGGTCCGTATTCGGGAGGGGCACGAATGGAAAACAGCTTTTCGTACCCGATTCGGTCATTACGAATACCTAGTCATGCCCTTCGGACTGTGTAATGCGCCCGCCACCTTTCAGCATTTTATTAATGACGTACTCAGAGACTTCTGGACATCTTTGTAATTGTCTATCTTGATGATATCTTAGTCTTTTTCCAGATCATTAGACAGACACCGAGAGCATGTTCGTAAAGTCCTCCACCGGCTCCGACTACACAGATTATACGCCAAGGCAGAGAAATGCGAATTTGAACGTCAGACCATCCAGTTTCTGGGCCTGGTAATCTCTCCCACCGGAATTAAGATGGACCCTCAGAAGGTGTCTGCTATCCTCGACTGGCCAGTACCCCTGGACAAGAAGGGGTACAACGCTTCGTAGGTTTTGCAAACTTCTATAGAAGATTTATCAGGGGGTTTTCTGCAATAATTTCCCCCATCACACAATTGACCAACAAAACCTACGTTTTCACTGGAACCCAGAAGCTCAAAAGGCCTTTGACCGTCTCAAAAAGCTTTTCACGTCAGCCCCGATCCTCAGTCACCCTGATCCTGCACTACCCTATATCCTCGAGGTTGACGCATCTGAAGTCGCAGTGGGAGCTGTTGTCTCCCAACGCCAGGGGAAATAAAGACCTAATGCATCCCATCGGATTCTTTTCCCGGAAACTTTCTCCTGCGGAAAGAAATTATGATGTCGGAGATCGTGAGTTACTTGCCATCAAGACCGCATTGGAGGAATGGAGGTATCTGTTAGAAGGCGCAGCCCATCCAGTATTAATTTATACCGATCACAAGAATCTTGAGTACCTAAGATCTGCTAAAAGGTTGAAGCCCCGTCAAGCCCGCTGGGCGCTGTTTTTCTCACGTTTCTGTTTTCACATCACATACCGGCCAGGTTCAAAGAACGTCAAACCAGACGCACTATCCCGATGCATGATAACCCCAAGGATATACCGGTTCCTGACACTATTTTACCAGCAGGTAACTTCCTACTTCTCCAGTCTGGTCTACTCTCCGAAATTAGAGAAGCATCCACAGACGCCTCCTCCAAACCTTCCAGCATCACTTTAACATCTAGGGATGGACTGTTTGGAGAGGCAGCCAAATTTTCGTTCCAGAAACAAGCCGTGTGGAAGTCCTGAAACTCCTTCACGACCACCCGTTGGCGGGACACTTTGGGGTTCGGAAAACCCTCGAACTGGTACGTCGTACCTTCTGGTGGCCAGACCTGGAAATTTCTGCAAAACATATGTTAACTCATGCCCCACGTGTAATCGAAACAAGACCACAAGAAGCCGAGCTTGGGGACTGTTGAAGCCCCTACCTGTACCCAATAGACCCTGGGAAATGATTTCTATAGACTTTATAGTAGAACTTCCTCGTTCGGAGGGTGCACGGCAATTTTGTAGTCGTGGATCGCCTATCCAAAATGGCTCATTTCCTTCCCTTGAGGAGTACCCCAACGGCCACAGAGACTGCTCGTATCTTCATCAAGGAGATTGTTCGGCTACACGGAATTCCCTCCGACATCGTGTCTGACAGGGGGGTTGAGTTCACGTCCCGCTTCTGGAGATCCCTATGTGAAACCTTGAAGATTAAACTCTCCTTTTCCTCAGCTTATCATCCCAAACCAACGGGCAAACAGAGAGGACCAACCAGACTCTTGAACAGTACATTAGGTGCTTTACGTCCTTCTCTCAGGACGATTGGTTTCCCTGCTACCTCTAGCGGAGTTCGCGTACAATAACGCCAACCACTCAGCTACCCCGGGCAATCCCCTTTCTTTGCCAATTATGGTTTTGATCTAACCTTTTTACCTGACCTTTTTTCAGAATCCCCAGTCCCGGCAGTGCAGAGTAAACGATGGAGTTCCTCAGCCACAACAACCAGGTATTACGGGAAGCGGTGACTAAAGCTCAACTCTGCCAGTAAAAAGTTCTTTGAGAAAAAGAAAGACCGGAATTGAATCTTTCAGCCAGGTGACCAATTGCTATCTTCAACCAACCTCAAGTTGGCCTGTCCTTCAAAGAAGTTGGGACCAAAGTTCATAGGACCTTTTCCAGTACGAAGGAAGATCAATGAGGTATCGTATGAACTATCCTTACCTGATTCTTTGAAAATTCATCCAGTATTCCATGTGTCATTGTTGAAACCTGCAGTTCTGGATCCCTTTCCTGATAGAGGGACCAGTCCCCCAGAACCTGTTTTTGTTGATGGGTGTGAGGAATACGTTGTGGAGGCCATCCTCGACTGCAGGAAGCGGCAAGGGCAAATTCAATTTTTAGTAAAATGGAAAGGGTATGGCCCAGAAGACAATTCCTGGGAACCCGAAAACAACATCCATGCACAGAGACTGATTCGCAATTTCTTTTCCGCTCACCCTGAAAAAAGAATCCAATTTGGCATCCGGAGGCTGCCCCTTGGGGGGGGGGCAATGTCAGGGACCTACCTGTGGGCTCCGACGAGCCCCTGTTGCTCGCGCTCGTGCTCCAATTGCGCGCGTCTGCACGCCGCGCGTGCGCGCGCGTGCACCTATCGTGCGCGCGCGTGCACGACGCGCGT
This sequence comes from Rana kukunoris, assembly GCA_029574335.1. Taxonomy (NCBI): domain Eukaryota; kingdom Metazoa; phylum Chordata; class Amphibia; order Anura; family Ranidae; genus Rana; species Rana kukunoris. Next base: position 51,220 of record JAJQKJ010001919.1, read on the forward strand.
CTGCGTCACGGGGGCGCGCTCGTGCGCGGCGGGAGCGCGCGCATGCGCACTAGCCCTTCTTCCCCTTTAAAAGCTCAGTAGCAGCAGTGACACCTTGCTGTCTGATCTACAGCTTTGTGTCCTAAAAACCCTGAAACCTGATGTCTGTTGAAACCTGATACCTGCTTACCTGATACCTGTTGAAACCTGATACCTGCTCTACCCGATACCTGACCCGGCTCCGTCTGACTACCTGAATACCGTTACCGACCCCTGGCTTGATCCGACTCCGCTCTACTCTGCTGCCCATCGTTATCAGACCTATGCTTGAACTTTGACAACGCTACCTCCGCTACAGAGTGACTTTCGGGTGATCCGCCCATCTGACCCTTGTTGACTGCATACCCGTTCCTGTCTTGCATCTGACCAGGCTCGTCCACCAGTTCCCGCTATCCGGTTCCGGTGGCCCTCCAGAGACGCTGTCTCCTACGCTGCCTGTCCGCAAGATTTCCATTCCGACCGGTCTGCTGTCATCCCAAGCACTCTTACCCCACCGTGCTCCCGGACTTGCTGTCCCCACTCCAGCAGTCCCTGAACCCGGGCGGTAAGAGGGGCTCTTTCCTGCATACGAGGCTCTATCCACGAGGTACGTAACACACGTGCAGTGACACCAAATGCGCTCAGGTGGTATGTAACAGTACACGTACAGTGACACTAACTGCGCTCAGGTGGTATGTAACAGCACACGTGCAGTGACACCAAATGCGCTCAGGTGGTATGTAACAGCACACGTGCAGTGACACCAAATGCGCTCAGGTGGTATGTAACAGCACACGTGCAGTGACACCAAATGCGCTCAGGTGGTATGTAACAGCACACGTGCAGTGACACCAAATGCGCTCAGGTGATATGTAACAGCACACGTGCAGTGACACCAAATGCGCTCAGGTGGTATGTAACAGCACATGTGCAGTGACACCAAATGCGCTCAGGTGGTATGTAACAGCACACGTGCAGTGACACCAAATGCGCTCAGGTGGTATGTAACAGCACACGTGCAGTGACACCAAATGCGCTCAGGTGATATGTAACAGCACACGTGCAGTGACACCAAACGCGCTCAGGTGGTATGTAACAGCACACGTGCAGTGACACCAAATGCGCTCAGGTGGTATGTAACAGCACACGTGTAGTGACACCAAATGCGCTCAGGTGGTATGTAACAGCACACGTACAGTGACACTAACTGCGCTCAGGTGGTATGTAACAGCACACGTGCAGTGACACCAAATGCGCTCAGGTGGTATGTAACAGCACACGTGCAGTGACACCAAATGCGCTCAGGTGGTATGTAACAGCACACGTGCAGTGACATCAAATGCGCTCAGGTGGTATTAAACAGCACACGCACAGTCAGAGCGACTGCGTTTCTGTGCAATTCAATAGCCCACTTGCATTAACAGCAACTGCCTTTCTGTGCAAATAAATAGCACACTTGCAGTAACAGGTAATGCGTCTATGTGCAATTAACTAGCACACGTTGACTAACACGGAGTACTATGTTTAAGGTAAACCCTAATGCAGGCAATACAACACGTTAGAGCACTGCATCAAGCACAATCTCCTGCCTGACAGATACTAATAGCAGATCTAGCTAAGCTATACAGTTTATAAATATATATATTTTTTTTCAAAACAATTTATTGAAAAGTTTCATGTAAACATACGAACATACAGAAAAGTATATGTAGCGTACAGAAAATAATGCAGTATCGGAAGTAAATCCAAGAATAGTTGACCAGGTACTAATGCAAAAGAAAAGGTTGACAGCATAAACAGTGAAATACAACGCATGAGAATCATCAAAACAGTACCGGAAGTTTGTCAGCAAGTATTGGGGGTATACCCCCTTCTCATGTACCCTGAGGGGAGGGGACGACAGTGACGCAGGCCTGAGCCCACTTAGATCAAACCCCGTCCCACCCACCCCTAATGGGGTCAATCTGTGGGTGGGGGAGGAGATCCGTGGAGTTTGGCGACCAAGGACAGTAGGGACGTCTCATACGTCGGGAAAGCTGTACCCCGTTAGGGACATTGGGGATCCAGCTTCCAGGACACAAGGGGTAGGGGGTAAGGACGAGACTATCAGAGTATGTGACCGAACACGATCCAGATCAATTAACAGGGTACTCCGTGCGGCGGAGGGATAGCGGGTGGGGTTCCCTGACCCAAGGATTCTCTATAGTGAATCCAGCAGGCCCATGTTTGATAAAACTTGTCGTGTGTATCATGAGCTTGGTGTATGAGTCTCTCCATTTCTTCGACCTTACCTACTCTAGAATGCCAATCTTCAAGCGTCGGGGGAAGAGTAGTTTTCCATCGTAGCGGGACACATTGAGTGGCCGCGTTTATTAGGTGCAAAGCTAAAGATTTGTGGTATTGGGCTCTTGACAGGGAAGTGTGATGTAGGAGATATTGGGCCAGGGTGAAGTTCACAGCGAGTGTCGTGATGTTAAGCACGCGATCGTGAACCTCTCTCCAAAAAGGTTGAATGCGGGGACACTCCCACCAAATATGCAGGAGTGTGCCTGCGGTTGTGCCACATCTCCAACAGTCGGGGGGGACGGCCGGAAAGATACAGTGTAGTTTATCGGGGGTCCGGTACCAACGAGTGCAGAGCTTATATCTGTTTTCTTGCGCTGACACGTTGATGGACCCTTTGTGCGCGTGTTCCCATATCCGTTCCCAGTCAGCCTCTGTTAGTCTCTCATTTAGATCCTTATCCCATAATGTTCGGGCATTAGTTTGGGGTGATGTGTGAGATATCAGCATGGTGTACAGTGAGGAGACTAAGTGCCGTTGGGGACCCTGCGAGTTACACAGTTGTTCTAAAGGGGTGAGAGGCCTGCACCATGCCGAGGGTGTGGGGGTGCTCTGGAGAAAGTGCCTGATCTGCAGGAATTTGAAAAATGGCAGTGAGAGTTGCGGGAATTTCGCAACCATTTCAGAATGTGTGTAAAGAGTCATGTTGCGGAATAAGAGGTGGGCTCTCAACTGAGAGGGTTGGGGGTCAGTTGTAATGTCAGACGATCTGATGCCTGCCGGGAAGTCTGGGTTCCGACACAGTGGGGTCATCGGGCCTGGTGAGGGGGTTGTTCCCTGGGACCGGCAAAGTGCTCTAAAGGTCTGTAGAGTAGGGCCAATTAGGGGGTGCGTTGAGCACTCCTTAGGTGTTGCGAGGGTGCTGATCCAGGGGAGGTGGGAAATCGGGAAGTCAAGAAAAGCATTTTCTATTGAAACCCATGCCTTGTTGTCCGCGTGGAGGTGCCAATCGACCAGTCGCACAAGTAAGCACGCCTTGTGATATAGAGCTACATCTGGGACTCCGAGACCTCCCATTTGTGTTTAGGAAGTGTGAGTTTGTTCCAGCACAACCTAGGGGGGCGGCCTGCCCATAGGAATCCCCTGCAGATTCCCTTGAGGGAAGTAAAAAAGAGTGGTGGTATTTTAATTGGGATCGCTTGCAAAAGGTATAGGATTCGGGGGAGTAGGTTCATTTTTAGTATGGCCGCCCTGCCAAACCAGGAAAAATGACCCTGTCTCCACCTGAGTAGATCCTCCCTGATCGTGTGAAGTATGGGCAGGAAATTCGCCTTATATAAGTCAGTCAGATCGGTCGTTATTTTAATTCCCAGATATTGGATACCGTTCGTGTCCCACCGGAAGGGGAAATTGTTTTTGCACTGGGTGACCTCTGCGCCGGGAAGGGAAACATTAAGTGCGGATGATTTCCCAAAATTAATTTTGAAATTAGCGATAGTATCGAATAGGCGGAATTCCTGAAGAAGATTTGGGATCGTGACGATAGGGTTGGAGAGGAATAACAATATGTCGTCTGCATATGCAGCTATTTTACATTGCTTACCGGGGGTATCAATGCCTTGGATGTTGGGGTTATCCCTGAGTTTGCGGAGAAACGGCTCCATGGTGATAATGAAAACAATAGGGGACAGCGGGCACCCCTGGCGGGTGCCGTTGGTAATAGAAAAGGCGTTTGATAGGCGGCCATTAACCCTGATCCTAGCTGTAGGCATTGTATACAGAGCCATAATCATCTGAATGAAACGGGGTGGAAGTCCCAAAGCGGCAAGGGCAGCAGACATATAATCCCAGGCCACTCTATCAAACGCCTTCTCAGCGTCCAGTGAGAGGAAAAAACCCTTATTGCGCGAAGAGGTCAGCCAGTGATGAATATTAAGGGCCTTGGTGGTGTTGTCCCTAGCTTCCCTTCCAGGGACAAAACCAACCTGATCAGGAGAGATAATGTCAGGGAGGAGTGGTAGTAGTCGATTTGCTAGGAATTTTGGCATATAGCTTTACGTCGACATTTAGTAGCGAGATAGGGCGGTAGTTGGAGACTAACGTGACGTCTTTTCCCGGTTTGGGTATCAGGGATATGTGGGCTTCCAGCAGATCTTTTCTATGCGGGTGGGGGATATAGCGTCATTGTAGGTCGCTAAAAAGTGGGGGATTAGAATGTCTGAATATGTTTTGTAGTAACTGGCCGGTAGGCCATCTGGGCCCGGGCTCTTCCCGGGTTTAAGCTGCCGTAGGGCTGAAAGCGCTTCTTGTGACGAGATGGGCACATCTAGATGGGATAAGTCCCCGAGAGGGGAATGCGGGGGTCCGTAATTGTGTAAAAAATCATGTATAAGCGTATTCCTGTCTGGGACCGACGGTGAAGTCGTGGGCGTGGGGAGGTTATAGAGGTCGGAGAAAGAAATACCGAACGAACTGATCCGCGATGTCAGTAGTTGATGTGAGTGACGACCCCGAAGGGGTAGTAATCTTGTGTATAGTATGAGATGACTTCCTCTTTCTGGGGGCGGCAGCCAGTAATTTCCCGGACTTATTGCCGAATTCATAAAAGAGTTTGTTAGTCAAGGTATATCGGCGTTTCAGTGTTTTCTGAAGTTCCTCCAGAAACTCTTGCCTCGCTGCCAGTAGTTCCGCGTGTGTTTGAGTGGCCAGCGTGCGCTTATGGGCACGTTCCAACATCACGACCCGGTTGGACAGGTCTGTCACCCTGGCTTTTCTTAGTTTACTACGTTTAGCCATCAGGGAAATGAATTCACCCCTAACTACACACTTATGGGCCGTCCATACCAAGGTGGGGGAGGTTTCACCCCCAGCATTCTCGGTGAAATAGTTTTGTTAAGACTTCCGACACCGATCTGGAGAGGTCTGTGTCAAGAAGGACGGAATCATCTAGCCGCCATACCATCGATTTGGCCTGGTGTGCTGAAATCCGCAGGGTCATGGTGATCGGTGGTGGTGATCTGATAGAAGCATCGGTTCGATCATAGCGTCTACTAGGGATGTGAGGTCTGATTGTGTTAGAAAGAAGTGATCGATCCTGGTGTACTTCTGGTGCAGTGCAGAAAAGTATGTGAAGTCTTTTGTGTTCGGGTGCAGCGTGCGCCACGTGTCATGTAGGGTCAGTGTGGTCAATTGTGCTTTTATGGTATGCAAGGCCCTGTAAGTCATGCTAGACGAACCGTCGGACGTGTCGAGGATAGGTGCTAGGGGGACATTAAAGTCCCCACCCACCACTAGGGTCCCCGACTGGAACGAAGTCAATTGGTAGAGCATTGTGCGGAAGTACGTGACCTGTACATTAGCTATCGTGAGTGCCCGGCCGTTAAGCGTGCCCTTTACGAAGATGTAGCGACCTTGTGGGTCCCGTTGTACGTCCGTAACATGAAAAGGGCAATGCCTCGATATCAGTACTGATACCCCTTTCGACTTAGCGGATTCGTTCGTCGCATGGTAGACTATTGGGAAGTTCCGGTCATGTAACTTGGGAACTGTGTCGGACCTGAAATGCGTTTCTTGGATGAGCGCTATGTGGGGTTTCTCTGTCCAGAGAGAGTGAAGGAGATGGGTACGTTTTTCAGGTGTGTTGAGACCCCGAGCGTTTAAAGAGTAAAGCTTTAGTTTGGACAGGGGAGGAGTAGTACTCGTAGTAGAAGACGGAGCCGTGTCCCGGGTCGCCATGTCGCAGGGAGAGGGGGGGGGGGGGGAAGGTCCTATCCTAAGGGAAACGGGACAGCCGACGGCTGTTGGATAGGGAGAGTAAGGTGCGTGGGTAGTAGCACCTCGATGGGCGGTACTACTAAGTGAGTGTACTAAATACCGATTAAGTGGGAGGACAACGTCCCTCCACTTAGTGTGTGTATCAAAGGAATCGGAACGATACAGGGTGCACCGCACGCCCGGGTCCTAAATCAGAGCCCGGGAGTCACCGTACACCACTGTTGGGGGGTTGACCCAGCCTAGAACAGAACAGAAGGCAGTACAGTGTAATACATTAAACTCTATAACAGAAACCCTGAAAAGGAAAATAAAACCAGTAGGATCGTGTGGCTATAGGCCACCCCAGAACGGCCAGTGAACAAAACCTTTAGATTTTAGAGGTAATTCTGGTATAAGCTTAATCTACATACTGCCGACCCGAGCACCTGTGGGGGAGCTGGGAAACTCCACAAGGAGGAAGAGGCCAGTAGGTGAATTCGTCAACATGATCAGGCGCAGTGCAACCGGCCATGACAACGCACCTAAGAACACGGGGCCATCATCTCCTCCCGTACAGTTCCCCAGCATCAGCACCACAGCCAGCCTGTCATGAGAGGGGGGGGAGGTTCAATACGTCCACCACCCCTTCATCCGTCCGCAGGTTAAAGTGTAAGGAGGGGGGACACAGAAAGCCCCAAACTAAACCCCATTCAAAGTACCTTCACCATAACTTACAACCCCTGACATTGCTTGGTCCTCTGGAAGACATGGCCACAGGTTGATCAGGTATGCCTGGCCGGGTAGGTGGGCAGCAACATTGTTCACGGCCGACCCGGTCTCCAGTTCAGAGGTGCCAGTCATGGAGGGAAGGAGCCACTCCTAAGGGGTGGGCAGAGGGCGTGCTCCCTGTGGGTTATGGAGCATCAGTCAGATTGTTAGCACTCTGTCCACGGTACTTGCCTGGTCGTCTGCGATGGGAGGCTAGCGAGCGAGGCAGGAGGCTGGTGATGACGTCTCGTGGCTGGACGCCGGTGGAGTGTTATATTCTGGTCTTGCGGGAGATGGAAAGGTGCACGACAGTGCGTCGTGGCGAGATGCGAAGGGCTGCATGAGCACACAGAGGGAAGGGTCCTATGGGAGCCGCATTGGGAGCGGAAAGATGAAGTACGGCCAAAGAGGTCTTCGATTACGGGGGTAGTAGTCGCAGGCAACCATGACCAGGACCTTCCGTGTGCAACAGGGGCGGGGAGTTGTCGCCCGATGGCCATCACAACCTTTGGGAGTGTCCGCTGCGGAGTCAGACCAGAGCACAGCAGGAAAGGGAGTGGCAAGTCCCGTGCTGACGCAGCCGCGTAGAGCAGTCTGGGAGATGTAGTTCCTGGCAGGGTTTGTAGTGACAGCGCGGCCGGGACAGTAACAGATCGCCTCAGGCGGACACCCGCCATCTTGGGGGCCCAGAGTGGCAAAACAAAGTGAGAGTCAAAGTCATAAACACAAACCGGGAATAACAGGGGTCCAAACAGGACAAAGGAGGGATGTTGCATAAGTACCTGTGTGAAAGGAATTATTTGTCCCGTCTCGCTCGCCTGGCCCCGGGTGGGGTTGTAGGGTCCCATCCACCTCCGGCGGGTTGAGAGCTCTGAAGGTGCCTGGACGAGGAGGGGGACCTCCCGCCTGCGGTGTCTACTGGTCCGGGTTTCCATGGGTTCATCTCGCGGCTTTTCCCACCTGCCCACAGAGCGGCGGTAGGGGGCATACCAGTCGGGCACCTGTATAAGCGGCATGCCTAGGACATCACAGAAGTGAGGCAGGTCCTCGGGGACCCTCAGGCCTTGTACACACGACGGGAAATATCCGCTGTAAACGGTCCCCGGACCGTTTACAGCGTATATTTGCGCCGGGATGTTTTGATCCGATGGCTGTACACACCATCGGATCAAATTCCCCGCCGGCGGACAGCGCGGTGACGCGGCGGTGACGTTGACGCCGCCACGTGACCGCCACGTCACCGCACCAGGAAGTAAACACTTCCGCGCGCATGCGTCGGATCCATTCACAGGATACGACGCATGTGCGGCAAGATATGTCCGCTGGTTTGCCGTACTAACCAGCGGACATATCTGACGGCCAGCTATCCGGCGGAATTATTTCAAAGCATGCTTTGAAATTTTTCCGCCGGATGAATCCGGCAAAAAGCGTCCGTTTGCCCCTACAGACGAGGGGATTTTTCGGCTGAAATGGTCCGTCGGACCATGTTCAGCGGAAATATCCCCTCGTGTGTACAAGGCCTCAGAGTAGCATTATGACCTTGATGGGAGGCCGCCAGACAGAAAGGGAATTTCCACTTGTACCTGATACCTCGCGCCCTAAGTTCATCCAGCAGAGGCCGGAGGTCCCGTCGGTGTTGTAGTGTGATCCCCGAGAGGTCTTGGTATATTTGCAGTGGGACACCCCCATGAGAAAGTCTCTGCCCCCTGGCCTGTTGTAGAATATCCTCTTTAAGGCCAAAGTCCACCAAGCAGCAGATCACGTCTCTGGGGGGATCGGCGTCCTTGCCCCTGGGACGGAGTGCCCGATGTATCCTTTCCATCTCAATCTTGGTCTGTGGGGGTCTGCCCAGCACCCCATTAAAGATAGCAGTGACCTCTTGTTTTACCTGGTCCCCCTCTACGGACTCAGGGAGCCCCCTCACCCTAAGGTTATGGCGGCGCCCCCTGTTGTCCAGGTCCTCCAGGTGCCTATTCACGTCCCTTAACTGAAGGGTATGGTCATCTATTTTCCGTGTAGAGCGTAGGAGGACCTGGTCATGTTCTTCTACCATCCGTTCGGTCGTTGCGACCCGCTCAGATAGAGCTCTGATGTCAATTCGCAGTTCTGCAACTGCCGCCGACAGGGCCCGCCGAGAGGGTGTCCTTGATGTCCGAAGCTATAGCCTTGAGATCCATAATATTGAGCTGGGGCTGTTGAGAGGGGTTCATCATCCCCTGCTCGGGTGGTGTAGGAGGCGATGGAGCAGCCAGCGGTGCTAATAGAACACCAGAAGAGGTTGTGTCGCCGGTGGCAGCATAGCCGCGTCTTGTGAGGCAGAGTGACGGGAGGTCGCCATGTTCCCTCGGGAGGCGCGAAACATCTCCGGTATGTTGTGCCCTTGGGAACCGGTGTTTTCCCGTGGAGAACGGGAGCGGGAAGTTGAGGATTGCCTCGACGCTGTGCCCATGGTCTAAGATAGACGGTAATGGGGAAGAAACCTCGGCGTAAGAAGCTGAAACCGTCCTGGGGTAGCCGGAGCTCTGAGTTCAAGCGTCCATCTTCCTGCACAGCTAGGCCACGCCCCCCCAGTTTATAAATATATTGACAACTCCTAGGGATGTAAATTGATTCTCTACAAACTGTAAATGTAACTATACTGACTACTAGCCTCCCTGATCTATCTATCTATCTATCTATCTATCTATCTATCTATCTGAAAAGACACTATGGGCCAGATTCAGGTAGAGTTGCGCTGGAGTATTTTGATATGCGCCGCGTAACTGTCAAGATGCGCCGTTGTATCTCCGCGGCCGTACCCACCAAACTAGATGCGACAGAAAACGGGCTTTCCCCGACCGGCTTAACTTTCCGACGCCAGAGTATCGTCAGCGCATAGTTTCGCTTGGCGCATCAGTCGCGCCAATTGATTTCCCCTGCAAATATGCAAATGAGGGAGATTTCCCAATTCTCGAACGCATTAGCACCATACGCTGGCTACATGCGCCGCGCATATGTCATCCGTCCGTCGCAAAGTAATTTCTACAAATAGCTGCTTTATCTTTACTCCAGACGGCCACAGGTCAGCAGGAGAGCAGCTACAGCAGCGTTACCGACGATAAGAGCTAGCTGAGCACCCCCACTTGCAGGACAACACCTCTGTCCCTGCTTGTCTGTCAACTTTTACAGCCATGGAGGAAGACATTATAGGTCTCCACAGCCGAGATGACGGCTGACAGCTCCTGGCCTTTAAAGTTCAGCTTTCTCCTGTGTTTGCGGGGAACGGGAGCAGCCATCTCAGAACAAAAGTAACTTCACTGCGGGGAGGGGGAACAGGATATACTTTAGTGCCGGAATGGCGCATCTACGGGCGCATTTAAACGTCCAACGGAACACATTGCACTGTCGTTTCCAAGGAAGTGGTGCCGACGGAAGTTGTGAGCATGCGCACTGGGATGCATTGACAGTCAACGCATGCGCAGTACGTTCGCCGCGGGATCGCGCCTAGTTTTAATAATACACGCCCCGTACCTGGCCAATTTGAATAACGCCGGCTCATTTTCGATACGCTGCCGCAACTTTAGGAGCAAGTGCTTCATGAATAACAGCACTTGCTCCCAAAATTTCGCCAGAGTAACGTAAATGAGAAACGTTACTCCAGATTAAAGATGCGCCCATCTACCTGAATCTGGCCCTGTGTCTCTATCTATCTCTCTCTCTCTAACTGACTGTCTGTCTGACTTCTCTGTAAAGCAAGCCAGAACACACTACACGAGGCCGCCCGGGAGGCGGCCTTTTATAGTGTGGGGCGTGTGCTAAAGCCCTGAGCCCTAATTGGCCATATTCACGAAATCGAATATGGCGTATTCCGCTCATCACTACTAATATGACAGAAACACGTTTTTTTTTTTTTTTTTTTACAGAATTTTCAGTCGTTTTTCTTTTATAGCGCAAAAAATAAAAAACCCAGAGGTGATCAAATACCACCAAAAGAAAGCTCTATTTGTGTGAAAAAAAGGACAAACATTTCTAATGGGTACAATGTTGTATGACTGAGTAATTGTCATTCAAATTGTGAGAGCACCGAAAGCTGAAAATTGGTCTGGTTAGGAAGGGGGTTTAAGTGCTCAGTGGTCAAGTGGTTAAAAAAAAAAGGCTCATGACCTGAGCATAAAAAAAAAAACCTGGGCCTGCATCCTCAGCTGGCGGGTGATGTTGTGCCGCTGGTTGCGCTGCCGGTTGCGATGCCTCTGCCTCCCCTCATCCCGGATGGCAGCCGTGTTGGCCTGGACCGCCCCAGTAAGGGTGTGTACCTCTGCCTGCAGCTCCCCCAGGCTGTTGACCACTGCAGCACAGTTGGCACTTATATCCTGCACGCCATCAGTCATATGTGCTACGGAGGCCAGGCTGTCAGCCACCCGGTGCAGGTGTCCGGCTATTTCCCCCATATGCCGGGTCTGCCAGGCCTGGTCCCTTGCCATTTCATTGTGGACGGCATCAGAAACACCCCTGGTCTTGCGTGTCGCCTTCCTGGGGGCACAGGAGGATTGGACCCGGGTGTAAGGTGTCGCTCTTGAGGGGCTAACCCTGATGGTGGCAGAGCCAGAGGGGCTTCCCCTGATGGGTGAGGACGTGTGAGAGGGCCAGGGCAAAGAGGAGGAATCCTCCAAATAAAGCCAAGCCTCATCTGAGATCACCGTCTCCTCCTCAACCACCCCCAGAGGAGAGGTGTGGCCACTCCCCTCCACCGCTGGATCCTGGCTTCCTAGGGGGTCAGGATCAGGCTGATGTTCTGGGGATGATGTGGGATGGGCACCTGCAGCAGATGGCCCCGCTCCCTCCTGCACATCTGTGGATGACACAAAACATTCACATGTTGGTGGACCCACACACTTGTCACATGTGCCCTTCCACCCCCTCACATGCAACAAACCGGATGGGGGATAAACAACACTTACCTGTCCTCAAGGCTTCAGCAACGGAATCAAAGTCCTCCACGCCCTCCAGCTGCTCCCTCTCCAGACACCGGGTCACCACCTCCTCCTCCGGTGTCAAGCTCACCGCACATGGGGGTCCACCCCCCGTGCCCCTCTGGTGCCTTCTGATGGCGGCCACCTTCTCCCGGACCTTGCGCCTGACATCATTTATTTTTTTATTAATATCCGTGGCTGTCCAGGTCTCATTGCCTTGGATATTTATTTCAGAGGCGATGGTCTCCAGGATGACCTGCTTCCTGGCCCGACTGGTATCCCGACTTTGGGCACCATGGAGGAAGGCGTCATACCTCTCCATGCCGGAGATGAGGACTGCCATCTCCTGGGCTGAAAAATGTTTCTCCCCTCTCTCCCTCCGGGGAACGCGAGCAGCCATCTCACAGCAAAAAGTACCTTGCTCTGGGGGGGAAAAAGCAGGATGTACTTTTGCGTCGGACGGGCGCATGTCTGGGCGTATTTATGCGCTCGGCGTAAGACGGTAAGCCTGGCGTATCCCAGGAAGTTGTGCAGGCGTAGTTGTGAGCAAGCGATCATACGTCGACGTCACTGCGCATGCTCGGTGGATTATACGCCGGGCGTAAGTCTCTGCTCCAGGCTCAGGCCATAATTTGCATAAGGTCACACCCACATCCACTTACGCCGACTTGCGCCTTCACATTTACGTTACGCCGGCGCAACGTTGGGAGAAAGTGCTTTGTGAATACTGTACTTGCCTCTTTAGGTTGCCTCGGCGTAACGTATATGCGCTGCGCTATGCCGGCACAAAGATGCGCCCATCTACCTGAATCTGGCCCAGTGTGTTCAGTTGCAAAGTAATGAGCACAATTGCACTATGCACCACCAAGTGGGTTCAGTTGCAAGGTAATGAGCACACTTGAACTATGCACCACCAAGTGTGTTCAGTTGCAAACTAATGAGCACACTTGCACTATGCACCAAGTGGGTTTAGTTGCAAAGTAATGAGCACACTTGCACTATGCACCACCAAGTGTGTTCAGTTGAAAAGTAATGAGCACACTTGCACTATGCACCACCAAGTGGGTTTAGTTGCAAAGTAATGAGTACACTTGCACTATGCACCACCAAGTGTGTTCAGTTGCAAACTAATGAGCACACTTGCACTATGCACCAAGTGGGTTTAGTTGCAAAGTAATGAGCACACTTGCACTATGCACCACCAAGTGTGTTCAGTTGAAAAGTAATGAGCACACTTGCACTATGCACCACCAAGTGGGTTTAGTTGCAAAGTAATGAGCACACTTGCACTATGCACCACCAATTGTGTTCAGTTGCAAACTAATGAGCACACTTTCACTATGCACCACCAAGTGGGTTTAGTTGCAAAGTAATGAGCACACTTGCACTATGCACCACCAATTGTGTTCAGTTGCAAACTAATGAGCACACTTGCACTATGCACCACCAAGTGGGTTTAGTTGCAAAGTAATGAGCACACTTGCACTATGCACCACCAAGTGGGTTTAGTTGCAAAGTAATGAGCACACTTGCACTATGCACCACCAAGTGTGTTCAGTTGCAAAGTAATGAGCACACTTGCACTATGCACCACCAAGTGGGTTTAGTTGCAAAGTAATGAGCACATTTGCACTATGCACCACCAAGTGTGTTCAGTTGCAAAGTAATGAGCACACTTGCACTATGCACCACCAAGTGGGATTAGTTGCAAAGTAATGAGCACACTTGCACTATGCACCACCAAGTGGGATTAGTTGCAAAGTAATAAGCACACTTGCACTATGCACCACCAAGTGTGTTCAGTTGCAAAGTAATGAGCATACTTGCACTATGTACCACCAAGTGGGTTTAGTTGCAAAGTAATGAGCACACTTGCACTATGCACCACCAAGTGTGTTCAGTTGCAAAGTAATGAGCACACTTGCACTATGCACCACCAAGTGGGTTTAGTTTGCAAAGTAATGAGCACACTTGCACTATGTAACACCAAGTGGGTTTAGTTGCAAAGTAATGCGCAAATTTGCAGTATATAGCAAATTGGTTTAGGTGCACTGAGCACACGGGCAATACAACACGTGAGAACACTGCAGCTAGCACAATTAACTAAAAGAAAAACGGATAGTAACCAAAAATAAATGCGCCCTAATGGTTACTGCCGCTGCGCTAAGGAGTAAAGAGTAAATGCAAGGACGTTCGCAGCAGCTGTATTAAATAAACATAATGTTGAAACTTAATTGTAAAAAAAAGTACAGATAGCACAAACAGCGCTAATGTGTAGTGGAACCACACAAGTGAACTAAATGAATAAACAATAAGTGACAGAAAAAATATATAAATGTAGAGACCCGTGAGTGATATTGAGTCTAAAGGTTAAACAGTTCATAAAGTGTCTGAAAAAATCTTCTGAATCTCTCCAACGAGCAGTCCTCCACCACACCAGTGTAATGAACACTCCTCCACCAATACAAATGGCCACTCACCAGAACTAGTAGCATTACACTCACATGTTTGGCATAAAAAGCATGTCATACAATCCTCAAGTCAGTGTTCAGGATTCATGTCCAAAAATGTAGAAGTGAGATCCACATACGTGAAAAAAAAAAAAAAACTATAATAGTGTGATATTGCTAAAACAATTTATTGACACACCACATGAACCTACAAAGGTTGCACTCAAAAAAGCAAACTCCAAAAACAACCGTGATAAATTCCAAATAAACTTCCTTGATGTTCACAGGCTGATAAACTGTGGTCACTGCGGACCCAAAAAGTAAACCAGGTGTTTCTCACCGCTTCCCCTTCACTTTAACACCTCCTCCTTGTTGAAAATAGTATCCTCAAATGATCAAAAGATCTTTAGTGGGCGTGGCTAAACTAAAGATCTTTTGATCATTTGAGACCAACGTGAGATAACCTGCATGTGTTTTTCTATGTGAGTGACCAGCGTTTGAGGATACTATTTTCAACAAGGAGGAGGTGTTAAAGTGAAGGGGAAGCGGTGAGAAACACCTGGTTTACTTTTTGGGTCCGCCGTGACCACAGTTTATCAGCCTGTGAACATCAAGGAAGTTTATTTGGAATTTATCACGGTTGTTTTTGGAGTTTGCTTTTGTGAGTGCAACCTTTGTAGGTTCATGTGGTGTGTCAATAAATTTTTTTAGCAATATCACACTATTATAGTTTTTTTTTTTTTTTTTTCACGTATGTGGATCTCACTTTTACATTTTTGGACATGAATCCTGAACACTGACTTGAGGATTGTATGACATGCTTTTTATGCCAAACACGTGAGTGTAAGGCTACTAGTTCTGGTGAGTGGCCATTTGTATTGGTGGAGGAGTGTTCATTACACTGGTGTGGTGGAGGACTGCTCGTTGGAGAGATTCAGAAGATTTTTTCAGACACTTTATGAACTGTTTAACCTTTAGACTCAATATCACTCACGGGTCTCTACATTTATATATTTTTTCTGTCACTTATTGTCTATTCATTTAGTTCACTTGTGTGGTTCCACTACACATTAGCGCTGTTTGTGCTATCTGTACTTATTTTCACAATTAAGTTCACTAGACATTCTTTTTAGCACAATTAACTGCCTGACAGATTAGGAAGAACTAATCTAACTAAACTATACAGTGTAAAAATATATGTACAACTCCTGGGATGTATACAGTGCGGAAAATAAGTATTTGAACACCCTGCTATTTTGCAAGTTCTCCCACTTGGAAATCATGGAGGGGTCTAAAATTGTCATCGTAGGTGCATGTCCACTGTGAGAGACATAATCAAAAAAAAAATTCCATAAATCACAATTTTTGAATTTTTTTAACGATTTATTTGTATGATACAGCTGCAAAGAAGTATTTGAACACCTGAGAAAATCAATGTTAATATTTGGTACAGTAGACTTTGTTTGCAATTACAGAGGTCAAACGTTTCTTGTAGTTTTTCACAAGGTTTGCACACACTGGAGGAGGGATTTTGGCCCACTCCTCCACACCGATCTTCTCTAGATCAGTCAGGTTTCTGGGCTGTCGCTGAGAAACACAGAGTTTGAGCTCCCTCCAAAGATTCTCTATTGGGTTTAGGTCTGGAGACTGGCTAGGCCACGCCAGAACCTTGATATGCTTCTTACAGAGCCACTCCTTGGTTATCCTGGCTGTGTGCTTCGGGTCATTGTCATGTTGGAAGACCCAGCCTCGACCCATCTTCAAAGCTCTAACTGAGGGAAGGAGGTTGTTGTCCAAAATCTCGCAATACATGGCCCCGGTCATCCTCTCCTTAATACAGTGCAGTCGCCCTGTCCCATGTGCAGAAAAACACTCCCAAAGCATGATGCTACCACCCCCATGCTTCACAGTAGGGATGGTGTTCTTGGGATGGTACTCATCATTCTTCTTCCTCCAAACACGGTTAGTGGAATTATGACCAAAAAGTTCTATTTTGGTCTCATCTGACCACATGACTTTCTCCCATGACTCCTCTGGATCATCCAAATGGTCATTGGCAAACTTAAGACGGGCCTTGACATGTGCTGGTTTAAGCAGGGGGAACCTTCCGTGCCATGCATGATTTCAAACCATGACGTCTTAGTGTATTACCAACAGTAACCTTGGAAACGGTGGTCCCAGCTCTTTTCAGGTCATTGACCAGCTCCTCCCGTGTAGTCCTGGGCTGATTTCTCACCTTTCTTAGGATCATTGAGACCCCACGAGGTGAGATTTTGCATGGAGCCCCAGTCCGAGGGAGATTGACAGTCATGTTTAGCTTCTTCCATTTTCTAATGATTGCTCTAACAGTGGACCTTTTTTCACCAAGCTGCTTGGCAATTTCCCCGTAGCCCTTTCCAGCCTTGTGGAGGTGTACAATTTTGTCTCTAGTGTCTTTGGACAGCTCTTTGGTCTTGGCCATGTTAGTAGTTGGATTCTTACTGATTGTATGGGGTGGACAGGTGTCTTTATGCAGCTAATGACCTCAAACAGGTGCATCTAATTTAGGATAATAAATGGAGTGGAGGTGGACATTTTAAAGGCAGACTAACAGGTCTTTGAGGGTCAGAATTCTAGCTGATAGACAGGTGTTCAAATACTTCTTTGCAGCTGTATCATACAAATAAATAGTTAAAAAAATTCATAAATTGTGATTTCTGGAAATTTTTTTTTGATTTTGTCTCTCACAGTGGACATGCACCTACGATGACAATTTCAGACCCCTCCATGATTTCCAAGTGGGAGAACTTGCAAAATAGCAGGGTGTTCAAATACTTATTTCCCGCACTGTATATATCCTCTACACACTGTAAATTTAACTGAGTAGCCTGCCTGCTCTATCTAGCTACAAAAAACGACAATCTCTCTCTCTCTCTCTCTTTCTCTCTCTGTCTGATCTGTAACAAGCCCGGAACACACTACATGCGGGCGCGCTGCAGGCGGCCTTTTTTAGTGTGGGGCGTGTGCTAAAGCCCTAAGCCATAATTGGAAAAAGCCACCCTGACTTTGGCCAATTATGGCTCTCCGTTTTTTGCGTGCTGTGATAGGCCAAGCATGCGGGTCATAGTGCATGCTTGGCCAATCATCAGTGCGCAATGCCACACTGAATTATGGGCCATGGCGCGTCACTCGAATTTGGCGCAAACGACTCGTTTTGTTCGATTTTCGACGATCGGTCGAACATGAGCTTGAATCGAACACGAAGCTCATCCTTATCCCTGGATTGTCAAATCTGGGTGAGCCAACTAGTCAGGACTTCCCTGGTCTGGTGGCCAACATCTCTGGCCCTTCAGTCCGGAAAGTCGTTCCTTCCCTTTCACTGAACTGTGATCACGATGGACGCCAGCCTGACCGGTTGGGGGTTGTTTGGGGGGTCCAGTCGACACAAGGTCACTGGACACAGGAAGAATCCCGCTTGCCGATCAATGTACTGGAACTTCGGGCAATCAGGCAGTGCCTCTCCACATGGTCACAGAGGCTACAGGGGCGTCCAGTCAGGATCCAGTCGGACAACGCCACGTGGGTGACGTATGTCAACCATCAAGGAGGAACAAGGAGCTCGGCTGCATCATCGGAGGTCACTCACATCCTGCAGTGGGCAGAAAGGACCGTGCCGGCTCATTCCGGCCATAGAAAACTGTCAGGCGGACTACCTAAGTCGCCAGATGCTGCACCAAGGAAAATTGGTCGCTACAACCGGACGTGTTTCAACTCCTTAAATGGGGCACGCCAGACATGGATCTCCTGGCTTCTCAACTCAATCAGAAGGTATTGAGGTTTTTGGCCAGGTAAAAAGATCCCTGGGCGGACGGAACGGACGCATTGGTGGCACCGTGGGGACAGTATCGAGTGATCTATGCTTTTCCCCCCACTGAAACTTCTTCCTGGTCTGATCCGCAGAGCAGAGACCGAGGAGATTCCGGTAATCCTAATTGCCCCAGATTGGCCTTGGCATCCCTGGTACGCCAACCTGGTGCGCCTGGTGGCGGATTCCCCTTGGCCACTGCCGACGCGGGAGGACCTTCTGTCACAAGGTCCCATACTTCATCCTGCTTTACAGTCACTGGCTTTAATGGCATGGCTATTAAAAGCCAGGTACTAAGGGACAGAGGCCTGTCGAATTCAGTAATTCGCACATGCTGAGGGCACGGAAGTCATCTTCTCTGAAGATCTACCATCGCACTTGGAAGGCGAACAGCTCACTCTCTCATTAATTACAAAAGGAAAGTTTGACAGATGGCACTGCCTCTCAAATTCTATAAGCCAAGGTAAATTTGTTGAAGCTTTTCAACTGTGGCATGTGTACCAACCCTTGTATAGATGAGTGGTTTGGGTGATGGTAAAAAGACAACTACTGTCTGTATCTCTTGTATGTATGGAACATTTTGAATAACTTTAAAAAATAAAAACCCACAGGCCATGACCTAGGAAGGCAAAACATAGTCTTTGGAGTGATACAAAAAGGAGAACTACAGCGCTGACCAACAGTGAATAAACGTAAACAGTGGAAATCTAAACTAAAGTTATATGCAGCTCAAATCTATTAAGTGCTAACAACAATGAATGAATATAAAAAGGAAAGTGATGAGCGCAATTCTAAACTAAACTAAAAGGCGCAAATAGCGTCCCTAGACAAAAAAGTGTAAATAGTGCACATTCCAAATTCATTATATTTTGTGGTTGGAATGTGCACTATTTACACTTTTTTGTCTAGGGACGCTATCTGCGCCTTTTAGTTTAGTTTAGAATTGCGCTCATCACTTTCCTTTTTAGAGTCTTTGGAGTACCTGAGCCACCTTGTTTTCCTATCCCTCCCATCACTGATCAATAACTGGTACATTATTTTCTGCAGACAGTCTATGCATTGAATTGCCCACTGGCAGCTGCTAAAGCCATTCAAGGTCTGCGTGCTGTGTTTGATGAGACCTATCCTAATGCTGTCCGTGTGGTGTCTGTGGGAATTCCTGTGGAGGACCTTCTGGCCGACCCCTCAAGTCCGACTCAGTTCAGTCACATCAGTAGAGTTCTGTGGAGGAACGTAAGTGGCTTTTGTATCAGGCTGCCCTAACTCAGGATGGGACATTTACAATATTCCTGTACAAACCCCCCCCCCCCCCCCTCACCTCCCAGCTCCCATGATCAGAATTTATAGGAAGCACAAAGGGAACAATGAGTAACCAATCTAAATGTTTCAGTCCATATTTAAAGGGGTTGTAAAGACAAAAATATTTTCCTCTTAAATTAAAGTCTGACAGTAGCTGATAAAGTAAAAAGTAATGTTTTGCATTATAACTAGTTTGATACCTGTTGAAATCGAGCTGTTTTATTCACCTCCGTCACTCCTGAATTGTTATTCTCACTTACTCACTGGTTTGCGGTGCGCATTCATTCTTGCTACATCACGGCCTAATGGGAACTACAGTTCCCATTAGGCTTAGCCTCCATGCCGTTGAGGGATAAGAGAGCCTCTTCACGCAGGGCAGTAGTCATAGGGAGGGGGTGAGCACATTCTGCTTTCCACCATGCAGATGCTGGTGGAAAGCAAGAAGAGGAGAGACAGGAAATGGCATTTTCAAACCTGGATTCCAAAACTCTGGCCATGTTGGAACATTCGTCATTGTCACTAAAGAAGCCATTGCTAAAGGAATACGCAGGATAGTGGCAGTTACTGGGGCTGAGGCACAGAAGGTGAGTTGGCACAGATCGCTAGTGGCAGTAAATAACACCATAACACAACATAAGATCACACTGACTGTTATTGTTCATCACACGCTGTGCGCAGACTGGAGACCCTGAAAGCTGCACTTGACCAGCTGGAGGCCAAGGTGAAGCAGCAGACGTAGCCCAACAAGGATGTGCAGAAGGAGATAGCAGATCTCAGTGAGGTATAATAGTCTTATGATGACCTCCTTTGGGACTTTCGCTCTCTGTCCTCATCGAACTCTCACTCTCTGTCCTTTCCCAGACTCTGGCCACTGCCGTCATCTTTTAGTGGCAGAAGGATGAGCTCCGGCAAACATCTGAAAAGCTTGAAGAAAACCATGGATGACCTTGACCGTGTCGGCAAAGCAGATATCTAGAAACGGGTGAGAAAAAATATATAAACTATATTTTGTTTTTTGCAGACATGAGATGGCAGTATTTCTATGACAAAGCCTGGTGGACAAGAACACCCAAGTAATAAGTCTGGCATACAGTTCATGCACAGCCTAGTAAGGAAACGGTCAGCTTGCTTCCTTAATATCGTTCTTTGCCCTTCAGGTTTTGGAGAAGACAAAACAGCTGATAGAGGAGAACCCTAACCAACCGCTTCTCATCCTGGAGATGGAGAGCGGAGCATCTGCCAAGGTTAGTACTTCTCTCCTTTTGTTTATTGAGCAGCTTTTATTAGGTATCGCAGAGCCCTGATTATCGTGTTCTCTCCTCTCAGGTAACAAAATAAATCTCTGAAACTACTGAAGTCTCAGTCTCCCAAGACTCCTGCCATAATTTTTCAGTGTGGATAATGACGCCGGAAAAATCACCTGCCTCTGCCAGGTTCCTCAAGTAAGTGTCCACCTGGTGTGACCTTTACCAGGGCTACACCTTTTAACTGTTTTCTCATTGGTTTAAATTGAAAGGCAAAGCAATAGGTCAACTTTAATGCAGACCTACAGAGATTTATACTTGCATTTCTTTCTGCACTGCTTAGTTCAGATGCTGGGGGTGGAAGGTATAAATTGCCAGTCACAGCTCACATGGGCTTTGGGTCATCTTTGTAATCGCTCTGATTGGCCCAGCACTGTTCCATGCTTCCCCTTCCAGCCAGAAGTATTACCAGCAAGTAACTCATCCAACCAGTCTCCACCTAGAACTGAAATATTTTAGGGCAGACTGAGCCTTACTTTTCCTGAGCAGTAGAGATGAGCTTCGAGTTTGAGTAGAACTCATGGTTGACTCGAACATTGCCTGTTCGCCGAACAGCAAACTATTTGGGGTGTTCGCGGCAAGTTCGTGTGAACTTTAGAACCCTGTTGAAGTCTATGGGACTCGAACGTTTGAAATCTAAAGTACTAATTTTAAAGGCTAATATGCAAGTTATTGTAGTAAAAAGTGCTTGGGGACCTGGATCCTGCTCCAGGGGACATGTATCAATGCAAACAATTTTTAAAAACTGCAGTTTTTTTGGCAGCAGTGATTTTAATAATTCCTTTAAGTGAAACAATAAAAGTGAAATGTTCCTTTAAATTTCGTACCTGGGGGGGGGGGCGTATAGTATGCCTGTAAAGTAACGCTTGTTTCCCATGCTTAGAACTGTCCTTGCACAAAGTGTCATTTCTGAAGGAAAAAAAGTAATCTAAAATCACTCGCGGCTATAATGAATTGTCGGCTCCAGGCAATACAGAGAAAAGTCATTCATAAAATAAAATGTGTGGTGTGGAGTTCCCCTTAAAATCCATACCAGACCTAAAGGGTCTGGAATGGATATTTTGGGGGGAACCCCACATAATTTTTTTTTAATTTGACGCAGAGTTACCCTTAATATCCATACCAGACCCTAAGGTGAGTGATTTTAAATGACTTTTTTACTTCAGAAATTACATTTTGTGCAGGGACAGTTCTAAGCACAGGAAACAAGCGCTACTTTACAGGCTTACTATACACCCCCCTAGGTACGAAATTTAAAGGAATATTTCAACTTTATTGTTTCACTTTAAGCATTATTAAAATCGCTGCTCCTGAAAAAATGGCCGTTTTGTAAAACTTTTTTTGCATTGATACATGTCCCATGGGGCAGGACCCAGGTCCCCAAACACTCCCCTGGGGCAGGACCCGAGTCCCCAAACACTTTTTAGGACAATAACTTGCATATTGGCCTTTAAAATGAGTACTTTAGATTTCAAACGTTCGAGTCCCATAGACTTTAACAGGGTTCTAAAGTTCACACAAACTTTTGGTCTGTTCTCAGGTTCTGGTGCGAACCGAACCCAGGGGTGTTCGGCTCATCCCTACTGAGCAGTAATTGAACACAGGAGACAAAAGCATGACGTACAATAAATAAATGATTAGAGTCTTTAATGTGGTGATTGTCTCTGATCTGCAGGAAACCGCTGACAAAGGTCTGAAGGCCAACGAATGGGTGGCACAAGTGTCCGAACTAATAGACGGGAAGGGAGGTGGAAAAGACACATCTGGCCAGGCCATGGGGAAGAATACTTCTCGTCTGTCTGAGGTGCTCAGACTGGCCAAAGACTGCCAAACTAAAGCTGGAATCCATGAAAAATTGAGAGAGACAAGTGACTTAACTCCATTCTGCCAGCCACAACAGGCAGGCTGCTTGTCATTCCGTCCAGTAGAAGCCGGGGATCGGTACAGTGTTATGATATCACTGGCCACCCGTAAATGTTTTTATCTAGTCCCCATCTTCATCCCTCACCGCCTGTCCCCTCCTCTCTAATTTGTCCAGACTAACACGACTATGTGCGTTTTCACTGGAGCACCTGGGACCTAGCTGCTAACCCTCCCCGTGTGCTTCAAAAGGGATCTCTAGTCATAGAAGGATTAAACATTGGGCTCCTCCACCTTTCTGTGTAACCTGTGTCTGCTTCTTTTAGCTAAAGGGGGATGATCATGTCCCATAATGTTCACCACTCATAGCATGTAGTGCGCCATTCATTGTTACAGAATTATTGTACGGCCGAGGAAAATAAAAAGTTGCAGAATGAAAAGATTTGACTTGTGTGCAGGTGTGTGTTGTTTGGTGTTTTTTTTTATTTATTTTTTATTTTGATATAATGAAGTACAGACATGTATAGTCGTAAAATGAATATTGCCATATAGTACATCCCCATACAAAGTGTTTGGCATAGCTTAGAGATATTACTATTTAAAATCCAATTAGGATGACGATCTAAGAAATGTTGACCCTTTAACTGCCAGTTGGATGTCCTATATACCTCTCCCGGTCAGATATACACCAGTTTCATAATGCGAGAACTGTTCTGGTATATGAGTGTTATATTGGTGGAGATTCAGTAAGACATTTACAATGCAATTCTGGCAGTGTGCATTTAATTGAAAGCCTTGCACCAAATTTCTGAAACCCCTGCAATATTTATTTAATTGGCTGTATGCGATTAATTCATGTAGTCACGATTAAGAGCCCTTTCACACTGACAGTGCAGCCGCATTAGCGGTAAATCGCCGCTGGTTTTGGAGGTGCTTTTAACACCCGCTAGCGGCCAAATGAAGGTTTCAAATCACCTAGGCATTTCGGCAATGCTTTAGGAGCGGTGTATACACTTTTTATTTTTTTTACGTCCCGCAAGCTCAGCACCCCAGTGTGACAGCACTCGGGCTTTCATATTGGGATTGCAGATGAGGCATTTTTCAGGCGCTATTTTTAGCGCTAAAGTGCCTGGAAAAAATGCCTCCAGTGTGAAAGGGGTCTTAAAGCTCCTATTCTGCTAGATGGCTGAACAATCTGAGGGTGGGAAAGTACTGTGTATAGGCAAGGAAAATAACTCTTGTAGTCCATTGGTTACTTCCTTCAGCTTCCATCCTGAGCTGAAGAAAGAGTCTGCAGCAGGCAGACCTGAATAATGGATGGCCCCTCCAGACTAGAAGAATACGTTACACAGTAATATATTTAAATCAAAAGAGTGAATTTACTTAATAGGTACTCAAATGAATGCACATCAGTTTAAATCATCAAATGAATGGTGGTTATGCAGCAACTCAATATGATTTCGCAAGGGCCCTTGCAGAAATACACAAATGGCATTTATGAATAAGACAAATCTATCCTAAAGAATGGTACCATTCGGCTAAACTAGTGAACAGTCTGTGATCGCGAGCTCCCTCTATCGGGCGATCCTGCAAACAGCCTAAAGTCCACGTTGCAGCCGGATGGTGCACGTTAAATTTGTAATCCACAAGTAATAGAGGATAGCCAGCGTCAGTCACTTCTGCATAACCACTATAAACAGTGAGAAAGGTATAAGTTCAGGCTGAAGGCCAAACAGGGGTGGGAGGCCTGTGAGATGGCACTAAAGTGTCTGTCTAAAGGGAGAACTAAGAGCTGAGCATGTGCCCTCTCATCCAACAGGCTTCCTCTCCAGTCTCCGGGTACACAGGCTGGATACAGGAGTCTTGCTTCCTTCCGGGTGGCTGGTAGGGTGACCGCGTGTCCCGGTTTGCCCGGGATCGTCCTGTAATTTACATATTTGTCCCGTGTCCCGGGAGCCTTCAAATCGGGACAATAGAGTGTCCCGGAATCAGTGCCTGCCAGTCTGCCACACTCGCTGCCAGCTGCCGCAATGCCGCTGTAATGTAATCATTTTAAATCACTGGTTGCTAGGGCCGCCCTACCGCTTAGCGTGTAGCAACCAGTGACGTCACCCGTGTGTGTCCCACTCTCTCTGAGTCTCCGACTCCACCCCCACCTCCTGCTCCTCCTCCAGCTGTCAGCCGTGGTTCTTGCAGCAGAGAGAGCAGCAGCTGGCAGAGACAGTGAGTCACCTACCGCGGGCGCGGCACGCACAGACCAAGACCTCCTCCTCCCCAGACCTCGGCTGCTGCTTAGCTGGACTCGATCTGCCGACCCGACTGCCGTCCGTCCCGAGTGAGTCCCGAGTCCCGCAACATCTCCGGTCTGAGTGACCTCCTCCAGGACCAGGGCCCAGGCAGGCTCCTCCTCCTCCCGGCTCCCACCCGAGCCGCCCGATTTACTGCCTTCTTGAGTGAGTCGAGTCAGTACCAAAAGAGAAGACAACGCTGCTGAGCTGAAGACTGCCCTGCTCCACCACCACCAGTGACCAGGAGTCAGTCAGTCATATCAAAAGGTGAGCAAATACTATAGGGGAAATTAACACTGGCTGGCAGCATCTAAAGGGGGCATAGTAGCGACAATTCATGGGCACACTGGCTGGCAGCATCTGATGGGGGCACAGTAGCGACAATTCATGGGCACACTGGCTGGCAGCATTTGATGGGGGCACAGTAGCGACAATTCATGGGCACACTGGCAGCATCTGATGGGGGCACAGTAGCAACATTTCATGGGCACACTGGCAGCATCTGATGGGGGCACAGTAGCGACATTTAATGGGCACACTGGCAGCATCTGATGGGGGCACAGTAGCGACATTTAATGGGCACACTGGCAGCATCTGATGGGGGCACAGTAGCAACATTTCATGGGCACACTGGCAGCATCTGATGGGGGCACAGTAGCGACATTTCATGGGCACACTGGCAGCATCTGATGGGGGCACAGTAGCGACATTTCATGGGCACACTGGCAGCATCTGATAGGGGCACAGTAGCAGCAATTGTTCGGCACACTGGTAGCATTTGATAGGACACACTGGCGATAATTGCTGGACACACTGGCAGCATCTGAAGGGGCACAGTAGCAACAATTGCTGGACACACTGGCATTTTATGTGGCACAGTGGCAACATTTGACGGGGCACAGTGGCGGCATTTGACGGGGCACAGTGGCGGCATTTGACGGGGCACAGTGGTGGCATTTGATGGGGCACAGTGGCGGCATTTGACGGGGCACAGTGGCGGCATTTGACGGGGCACAGTGGCGGCATTTGACGGGGCACAGTGGCGGCATTTGATGGGGCACAAGTAGGTGCATATTATGAGAACAGTGGCAGGATTAGATGCGGCACAGTGATGAAATTGGACGGGCACAAGTGACTGAATTTGATGGGGCACAGTGGCGGCATTAGATGGGGCCTAGGGCGCACTTCTGATCTTGCTCACGGGCTCGCTGATTTCATGATACGCCCCTGCCCCCAAAATCGGCAAAAAAATATGTAAAAAAAACATATTTTTTTTGGGGGGGGGGGGGGGGGGTGTCCCTGAATGGCAGTTTGGAAATGTGGTCACCCTAGTGGCTGGTCTCTCGGAAAATTTAGGCCCAGGCTTCTGGGCCTAGCAACACGGCTGCCTCTGTCAGCAGCTCCGCAGAAGAGAAGAGGCTGGTCCCGAGAGAGAGATAAAGTGCCACTCCCTCTTCTTAAAGGGGTGTTCCAGCCCAAAATTGTGTTTATTAAAAGTCAGCAGCTACAAAAAGTGTAGCTGCTGGCTTTTAATAAACACTCACTTACCTGCTCCTGCATTCCAGCGACGCGCCGACCGGGGCTCCGCTCCTCTCCCCCCCCTCCCCAGCCGGCGTCTCCATCCCGACTGTGGGCACCCAGCCGTGACAGCCTTCGGCTTCACGGCCGGGCACCCACTGCGCATGCGCGAGCCGCACTGCGCGGCTGGCCGCTGATTGGAGAGGCGATCGCATGGGACCTGTCAGTGTCCCATGTGATCGCCTACAGGGAGGGGCTGGTGTGTGCGATTAAGGCTTAATCGCCTAACCAGCCCCTCGGCGGAAGCAGGAAGTGGTACAGGAAGTCCCACTCCTACTGAAGCCCCCACTCCCCCCCAAAAAAAAATTACATGCCAAATGTGGCATGTAAGGGGGAGGGGATTAAAGAAAAGTAAATTTTTAGGGTGGAACTCCTCTTTAAGTAGCCTCATTAGACTCTGACAGGAAGACCCCGCTACATAAGAAATTTAACTTTTTTGCTTTTTGAAATAAGTGTCTGCTTTTATTTATTTTGTTGTGCAAAAGATAGAACATTGATGTGACTTTTATGATCTGCCCTTCCTGTTTTGTTGTCCTCATTCTGTCCCCATACTGTCCCTGTACTCTCCATTTACTGTCCCTGTATTGATTTTGTACTGTCCTCATGATTGTCTCTATATTGTCCATACACTAGGGTGACCAGACATCCCTAGTTTCAGGGGACAGTCCCCTGAATAAGGACACTGTCCCCGGACCAAGTCTGTCCCCGGTTTTGTCCCCAGATTGGATTTAATAGGAGGCAGGGGCAATTTCAAAGACAGTCAGTGCAGAATTAAAATAACATTTTTTTTATTACACCCCCCCCTGCTCCGCAGTGCCTACTAGCATAGGGGGGTTGTATTTTTCCCATTATCTGTGCCCCTTTCTGATGATCATGTGCTGGTCGGAGCGGAGGGAATATTTCTTCAGTTTCAGGTGCATGCCCATTCAGCTCGGCTCGCATGTTCTTCTGCCTTGGCTCAAATCTCCTTGCCTTCCCTGGCGGAGTGACCTTCCTCCGCTCCCCATCCAGTAGTAGCCAGGGCCTGGAGAGTAAGATTTGAGAGGCTGTGAGGCGGGCGGCGACGGGCAGAGTCACTAATTGTCACCATTACTAGTAAAGAAAAAATATGTCCCCGGATTTCATTTTAAAAATCTGGTCACCTTACCATACACTGACCTTGTATTGTTGTCATTCTGTGTCCATGCAGAAGCCATACTGCCATCATTCTCTCTCTTTACTGACTTAATACTTTCCCAATATTGTACTTGCACTTGTTTAGGTCCATCGTGACATTGTACTGTACTGTTCTCTTACTATCATATTATTCCCAAACTGACCTCATACTATCCTTATTCTGTCCACATGCTGTCCCTATACTGCCATCATTCTGTCCCCATACTCTCCTTATTTTGTCCCTACACTGACTCAATACTGGATTGGTTCTACCCCTGTACTATCACTATTCTTACCCTATACTATCCTTGATCTGTCGCCATAATTAGGGATGACTTAATACGTTTGTACTGCTTAGGGACCCCAGGTGCATGGGAGCCTCATGATAACCTTGCATTAGGCTCTGCCACTATAGCCTGACAGAAGAGATGATAGCAGGGATGCTCACCACTCCTGTCATCAGGGAGAAAGAAAAGCACCACCACCCAGCATTGAAAAGTGCAGCCAGGGAGGGGAAGGCAGCAGCTTTTTGTTGTGTTCTAGTACAACCTTGACAGATAACTGTCTTTTAAACATTGAACTGCAGAGCTGGAGTTGAGCAGCAATGAGCCGAGCTGTAAATGCGGAAAGCTGCTTTGTGAGTCCCAACTTGCCCTGCTTTCCTTTTCATGCAGTACTGTGTACAGAGGCATCTTACTCTGTGGCGCAGGTGCCAAACGCTGGTCAGCCAGGTACAGTAAGCTGTTTTTTTCAAAAGGCTATGTATGTGAGTGAGTTTATGCATGAGTGTATGTATGTGTGTGCATATGTGTATGTATGTCATATCAATTGAGATGCTGCTTGATCAGAACCGTTGCTCCCAATTTAACATCCATATGGGTGCGGGTCTTTAAACTGACAGTGTGGAGAAGGTTTGTTTACACTCACCTCTCCCCGTTCTTCAGCCCCTGTGATCTGATTGTATGACACTAGCGGCGATCCGGTCCGCGTGGTCACGGAGCTTCGGCTGGGTTCTTAAAGGGGACGTACATTCTGTCGATGTATATCGTCGTGCGGTGGTCCTTAAGTGGTTAACATGCTACATATTAAAGTGCTGGCTTATCTATGAAAAAAAAAAAAATAATTAAAGTGATTGTAAAGCTTCCAACATGTCATATTTACCTGATCTGTGTAATGGTTTTGCACAGTGCAGCCCCCATCCTTTGTCTGGTGCCCCACTGGCCCTCCTAGCTCCTCCCCTCCAAGTTCTCACTATAGGAAGCCCCTTCCTATGGGGCACTCGTGTGGGCTTGCTCTCGAGCCAGGCTGTTGGTGTCTATTCAGCCCTGCCCCCCCTGCTCTGTGCGCACATGTTTTGACTGACCACAGCAGGAGTCAATGGCTCCTGCTGCTCTCAGCAATGTGAGACCCGAGAGAAAAGCTACTACAGATGTACACAACACTGAAGTATTTATGGGGGCTTTGGGGGAGCTGCACCTTAAGGCTGGGTTCACACTGATGCCGGATGCAGCTCGTAGCAGGGGTCCGGTGCCTCCCTGTTCCCTGTTTCAGGGATGAATCGGGGGTGAATTTTTGCCTGAATTCGGACCTGAAACAAAGACGCACAACACTCCTGCGCAAGCCGTCGCGGAGCTATGTGAGCTAGCTCCATAGAGAGCCAGCCACAATATCCTATCATGCAAATTGGGTTCAGGGAAAACTACATCTGATTCACACTAGTGTGAAATCAGCCTCAAAGATTGTTTTCCCTTTTCTGCTGGGAACTATAGAGACCTTGGCTGGGGTGTGAGCTACAAGCGAATGTGATCTCCTTAAAGCGGATCTCCACCCTAAAGTGAAGATCCGCTGATCGGAACCCTCCCCCCCCTTCGGTTCCGTAGGGAACCGGGCAGTGAAGCCGGAGCGCTTCACTTCCTGGTTCCCTCACCGTGGATGGAGAGGGGAACAGCAGAGAGACGAGCGATCGCTCGTCCTCTGCTGTGGACGCCGCTGGACTCCAGGACAGGTAAGTGTCCTAATATTAAAAGTCAGCAGCTGCAGTATTTGTAGCTGCTGGCTTTTAATATATTGTTTTTAATGGGCCATCCGCTTTAATACAAGATCAATTATTCTGGTAAGCGGCAGTAAATCTGTTGGTGGAGGAATCTTTCTCAATCTGAGATCATCTTTTCTTGAGGTGTATCTTCTGTTTCAAGTCACCATTTCCTGATTGGATATACCTCAATGAGATCTGTGACTCAACAGCTCAAGAAGCTCCAATAGCGTAATCCAGCTAATAGCACTTTATTAAAATATTTACAACCAAATATCACTCACATTTTGTAGATGAAATATAGCGTGTCAAAAATAGTAAAGCCGGCCGGGCTCCCACAGCCCGTTCCTTCCGGGACTTTGCGTCGATTGTTGCGGTGACGTCAGCACGCCGCTCCTCCCTATGACGTTTCGTCACAGATGACGTCGTCCAGGGGCACGAGCTGCGCGCTGACTCACCGTTTTTTAAATCATACTACACAGGGAATGCCCAGCTCAGAAATCCGGGAGTCCGCCATCTTGAAATAGGGCAAATGTGCCAATAGTGTTGTGTTATTGTAGACACACAACATTGAAATTGGCCGCACGATAACCTAAAAAATATATATTAAAGAGTAAAAAAAAAAGTTAAAAAAGTAGGAAAGGGAATTTGTAAAGTTTATCCTATACTATATGTGTTGTCACCACATAACCGAGTAAGAGGATGGAAAATACCCAAATGAATGGATATTTAAAGGATCACTAAAGGAATTATTTTTTTTAGCTAAATAGTTTCCTTTACCTTACTGCAGTCCTGGTTTTATGTCCTCATTGTTCGTTTTTGCTTTGAAGTTGCTGTAATTCTTCTCTGATCTCCACACTTCCTACTTGTCTGGCTCCTTGTGAAAAATCTCATGGCAGCTTTTCACTGTGGTCCAAGCTGTCATTACTGTGTGTCTAAACTCCTCAATCAGATTAATTTTAAAAACAAAACACTGCCCTGGACTTGTTTGTTTTTGTTCTGTGTGTCTCTTTACATCACAGAAACATGAAGCCAGTTTAAAAGTAAAACTAACCTGCAGGCACATTATATGATTGATTTTTATCTATTTTAATCATTTTTAAAAGGAATCAATTAGCTATTATGTCTCTATACCCTGTAAACAGTAATTTCAGCAAACATTTTTTTTTCCTTTAGTGACCCTTTAACCACTGGGGCAATTTAAACAGGAAATTAAAATTCTATTTGTATTCTAAAAAGAGCGTGTTAGCTTATAGCTCAGTAGAAGCCAAATAAGCAAATAGCAACCCGCTGTCTAACACCCCCACATAAGTAATACCCAGTGTGGGGGAGGCACGACCAAGGATGCCTTATGCGCTAAAAAAGGGAGTCAATATAAATGTTCCAAGGAGAAACTCGGAACAATTTTACACTTATGCAAATTGGATGCGGGCAGGGGCGGACTGGCCATTTGAGCACTCGGGCACTGCCCGAGGGCCCCATGCCACTAGGGGGCCCCATCAGGGTTGACAGCCTCAGTAAAACCAGGGACAGTATGTAAAAATCTGTGTTTTAAAAAAAATCCCCAAATTATAGCTGCCCCACTTCTCCAGTACCCTTTCAGTATGTGTATACTGTATTGTGTGTCTGTGTCTGTATGTGTGCATGTGTTTATACTGTGTGGCCCCATAATCTATTGCCTGGGGCCCCATAATCTAAGGTGACCAGATTTTTTAAATGAAATCCGGGGACATAATTTTTTTTTTGAATAGTAATGGCGGCAATCAGCAACTCTCTGCCTGTCGCCGCCGCCCGCCTCACAGCCTGTCAAGTCTTACTCTATGGGCCCCGGCTACTACTGGGTAGGAAGTGGAGGAAGATCACTCCGCCAGGCAAGGCAAGGAGATAAGCAGGCAGACGGCTGGTCGGGACTTGAGCCAAGGCAGATGAACATGCGAGTGGAGCTGAATGGGCATGCACCCGAAACTGAAGAAATATTCCCTCCGCTCCGACCAGCACATGATCATCAGAAAGGGGCACAGATAATGGAGAAAAATACAACCCCCTCAGCTAGTAGGAGCAGTGGAGCGGGGGGTGTAATTCAGATTTTTTTTTTAATTCTGCACTTACTGTCTTTGAAATTACCCCAGCTCCTGTTCAGAACCAATCCGGGGACAAAACTGGGGACAGACTTTGTCCGGGGACAGTGTCCTCAAACCGGGGACTGTCCCCTGAAACTGGGGATGTCTGGTCACCCTACCATAATCTCTTATTCCATGAGTTGTCAGTCCACCCCTGGATGCGGGTTTCCAGCTCTCAATGGAGCCGATTCACATATCTATGGGGAGACTGCGGAGCGCACTGCAGAAGGGTCCTGTGTGACTTTTGGACCTGAAACCGTGAGCAAGCCCAGCTAGTCAGTGTGAAGCCAGTGTCATTGTTCCATGAAGGAGAGAAATGTCAGATTTGACCTGGGTCGGGAACTGGTTAAACATTATTCTAACAGTGATACCGGTACGATTTTTTTTCCAGACAGTTCGTCTCGCTGGTTTTCAATGGACGCCGCGCATGTGCTATACAAGGCACCCGGCCTCCGCCCTGTTATCTATGACAAGCACACTGTTATCTATGACAGCTCTCCTCCTTAGGAGCGGAGTCATGTGTACTAGTGACGAGGCCGCCATGACAGTCATGTGACTGTGATGCCACGAAGGTCCTTTAGCAGGAAAGTAATGCGGATAGTAGTTTGTGTGGAAGAGCGGTGTGATGGGTACACAAGTTTGTGATTATGTGTAACGCTGCAGTGATGGCGGGAGAGTCGCTGGCCTCTGGGAATCGCCTGAGCTCCCTGTCCCAGATACACCCGGTCATTAAAGCTTTCATGTGCGGGTCGCTGAGTGGTACCTGCTCCACACTTCTCTTCCAGCCTCTAGACCTGGTGAAAACCCGGCTGCAGACCCAGCAGATCTCCTCCCCGGGGTAAATATATCCGATGAGTACTGGGGAGACATGGAGGTCTCCTGATTTCTGTATACAATACTGAAGTATGAGTGAACAGAGTACAGAGGTCACCGCTCTGGGGAATAACACAGCAGGTTGTACTATATGGTGTTCTCTTACAAAGGTGGAAGTGCATTGTTATGTATGGAGGATCGCATTTGTACAATGGTGCCCTGAGTGCACACAGTGAGCAGCTTGCAGGGTAGTACACCATTGTGCCAGGTCGTCTGTGGGGTAGCGTTTGGTGGCAAAGGATGTTGTGATGGCAGTCTGTGGATAAGGATATCGTTGCTGTGCCAGCTGTTTGTGGGGGTAGCATGTCATTGTTACTGTAGAGAAGCACATCACTGTGACCGTGGTCTATGGCAGTGGTTCTCAACCTTCGTCCTCAAGTACCCCTAACATAGGGTGACCAGACATCCCCAGTTTCAGGGGACAGTCCCCTGATTGAGGACACTGTCCCCGGACCAAGTCTGTCCCTGGTTTTGTCCCCAGATTGGATTTAATAGGGGGCAGGAGCAATTTCAAAGACAATCAGTGCAGAATTAAAATAAAAAAAAAAATGAATTACACCCCCCCCCGCTCCGCCGTGCCTACTAGCATAGGGGGGTTGTATTTTTCCATTATCTGTGCCCCTTTCTGATGATCATGTGCTGGTCGGAGTGGAGGGAATATTTCTTCAGTTTTTGGGCGCATGCCCATTCAGCTCCGCTCACATGTTCTTCTGCCTTGGCTCAAATCCTGGCCAGCCACCTGCCGATCTCCTTACCTTCCCTGGCGGAGTGATCTTCCTCCGCTCCCTCCGTAGTATTGTTATTGATTTCGTTTGACTTTTTTTTTTTTTTTTTTTTTTTTTTTTGTTTTTTTTTTTTCTTTCCCATTCCTTGGGGTAGATCCTATAGTCCTCAAAGAGCACACCAGACTAGCCTTGAAAGAGCGCGCAGTTGGTGAGAGCGGGGCCCGCGGCAGAAGCGCTTGGGCTGAAGAGGGCGCGGCAGAGCGCGCCAGTTGGGCTGAGAGAGACAAAGATATGTCCACGCGCAGTTGGGCTTGAGAATCTGCGGCAGCCTTACCCTAGAGCAGGCCAGAGCTGTCCAAAAAAGACAAGCGCGCAGTTGGGCTCCTAGATTGGGCTGAGAGAGAGCGCCTGTGCAAGATGAGAGTAAAGAGCGCTGCCAAAGAGCAGAGCGCTGTTGGGCTACTTTGGGACTGAGGTGGCAAGAGCGCGCAGTTGAGAGCACGCTGAGAGCGGGGCCCGCGGCGAGAGCGCGCAGTTGGGCTGAGAGCGGGGCCCCGCGGCAGACGAGAGCGCGCAGTTGTGCGTGAGAGCTGCGGGCCCGCGGCACTGAGCACGCGCAGTTGGGCTGGAGCTGAGGAGCGGGGCCCGCGCTGAGAGCGGGCAGACAGAGAGAGCGCGCAGTTGGGCTGAGAGCGGGGCCCGCGGGCAGAGCGCTCGAGAAGAGCAGAGTTTGGAGTCTGAGAGCGGGGCCCGCGAGCGAGCAGCCAGCAGTTTGGGCTGAGAGCGGGGCCTGAGAGCGGGGCCCGCGGGAGAGCGCGCAGTTGGGCTGAGAGCGGGGCCCGCGGCCAGAGCGCGCAGTTGGGCTGAGAGCGGGGCCCGCGGCAGAGCGCGCGCAGAGTTGGGGCTGAGAGCGGGGCCCGCGGCAGAGCGCGCAGTTGGGCTGACAGAGCGGGGCCCGGGCAGATTTCTGCGCGCAGTTGGGCTGAGAGCGGGGCCCGCGGGAGAGCGCGCAGTTGGGCTGAGAGCGGGGCCCGCGGGAGAGCGCGCAGTTGGGCTGAGAGCGGGGCCCGCGGGAGAGCGCGCAGTTGGGCTGAGAGCGGGGCCCGCGGGAGAGCGCGCAGTTGGGCTGAGAGCGGGGCCCGCGGGAGAGCGCGCAGTTGGGCTGAGAGCGGGGGCCCGCGGCAGAGCGCGCAGTTGGGCTGAGAGCGGGGCCCGCGGCAGAGCGCGCAGTTGGGCTGAGAGCGGGGCCCGCGGCAGAGCGCGCAGTTGGGCTGAGAGCGGGGCCCGCGGCAGAGCGCGCAGTTGGGCTGAGAGCGGGGCCCGCGGCAGAGCGCGCAGTTGG
The DNA here is from genome assembly GCA_029574335.1 of Rana kukunoris. Classification (NCBI taxonomy): domain Eukaryota; kingdom Metazoa; phylum Chordata; class Amphibia; order Anura; family Ranidae; genus Rana; species Rana kukunoris. The sequence continues at coordinate 85,861 of JAJQKJ010001919.1, forward strand.
GCTGAGAGCGGGGCCCGCGGCAGAGCGCGCAGTTGGGCTGAGAGCGGGGCCCGCGGCAGAGCGCGCAGTTGGGCTGAGAGCGGGGCCCGCGGGGGAGAGCGCGCAGTTGGGCTGAGAGCGGGGCCCGCGGCAGAGCGCGCAGTTGGGCTGAGAGCGGGGCCCGCGGCAGAGCGCGCAGTTGGGCTGAGAGCGGGGCCCGCGGCAGAGCGCGCAGTTGGGCTGAGAGCGGGGCCCGCGGCAGAGCGCGCAGTTGGGCTGAGAGCGGGGCCCGCGGGAGAGCGCGCAGTTGGGCTGAGAGCGGGGCCCGCGGGAGAGCGCGCAGTTGGGCTGAGAGCGGGGCCCGCAGAGAGAGCGCGCAGTTGGGCTGAGAGCGGGGCCCGCGGGAGAGCGCGCAGTTGGGCTGAGAGCGGGGCCCGCGGGAGAGCGCGCAGTTGGGCTGAGAGCGGGGCCCGCGGCAGAGCGCGCAGTTGGGCTGAGAGCGGGGCCCGCGGCAGAGCGCGCAGTTGGGCTGAGAGCGGGGCCCGCGGCAGAGCGCGCAGTTGGGCTGAGAGCGGGGCCCGCGGCAGAGCGCGCAGTTGGGCTGAGAGCGGGGCCCGCGGCAGAGCGCGCAGTTGGGCTGAGAGCGGGGCCCGCGGGAGAGCGCGCAGTAAATCTGTTGGTGGAGGAATCTTTCTCAATCTGAGATCATCTTTTCTTGAGGTGTATCTTCTGTTTCAAGTCACCATTTCCTGATTGGATATACCTCAATGAGATCTGTGACTCAACAGCTCAAGAAGCTCCAATAGCGTAATCCAGCTAATAGCACTTTATTAAAATATTTACAACCAAATATCACTCACATTTTGTAGATGAAATATAGCGTGTCAAAAATAGTAAAGCCGGCCGGGCTCCCACAGCCCGTTCCTTCCGGGACTTTGCGTCGATTGTTGCGGTGACGTCAGCACGCCGCTCCTCCCTATGACGTTTCGTCACAGATGACGTCGTCCAGGGGCACGAGCTGCGCGCTGACTCACCGTTTTTTAAATCATACTACACAGGGAATGCCCAGCTCAGAAATCCGGGAGTCCGCCATCTTGAAATAGGGCAAATGTGCCAATAGTGTTGTGTTATTGTAGACACACAACATTGAAATTGGCCGCACGATAACCTAAAAAATATATATTAAAGAGTAAAAAAAAAAGTTAAAAAAGTAGGAAAGGGAATTTGTAAAGTTTATCCTATACTATATGTGTTGTCACCACATAACCGAGTAAGAGGATGGAAAATACCCAAATGAATGGATATTTAAAGGATCACTAAAGGAATTATTTTTTTTAGCTAAATAGTTTCCTTTACCTTACTGCAGTCCTGGTTTTATGTCCTCATTGTTCGTTTTTGCTTTGAAGTTGCTGTAATTCTTCTCTGATCTCCACACTTCCTACTTGTCTGGCTCCTTGTGAAAAATCTCATGGCAGCTTTTCACTGTGGTCCAAGCTGTCATTACTGTGTGTCTAAACTCCTCAATCAGATTAATTTTAAAAACAAAACACTGCCCTGGACTTGTTTGTTTTTGTTCTGTGTGTCTCTTTACATCACAGAAACATGAAGCCAGTTTAAAAGTAAAACTAACCTGCAGGCACATTATATGATTGATTTTTATCTATTTTAATCATTTTTAAAAGGAATCAATTAGCTATTATGTCTCTATACCCTGTAAACAGTAATTTCAGCAAACATTTTTTTTTCCTTTAGTGACCCTTTAACCACTGGGGCAATTTAAACAGGAAATTAAAATTCTATTTGTATTCTAAAAAGAGCGTGTTAGCTTATAGCTCAGTAGAAGCCAAATAAGCAAATAGCAACCCGCTGTCTAACACCCCCACATAAGTAATACCCAGTGTGGGGGAGGCACGACCAAGGATGCCTTATGCGCTAAAAAAGGGAGTCAATATAAATGTTCCAAGGAGAAACTCGGAACAATTTTACACTTATGCAAATTGGATGCGGGCAGGGGCGGACTGGCCATTTGAGCACTCGGGCACTGCCCGAGGGCCCCATGCCACTAGCGGCAGAGCGCGCAGTTGGGCTGAGAGCGGGGCCCGCGGCAGAGCGCGCAGTTGGACTGAGAGCGGGGCCCGCGGCAGAGCGCGCAGTTGGGCTGAGAGCGGGGCCCGCGGGAGAGCGCGCAGTTGGGCTGAGAGCGGGGCCCGCGGGAGAGCGCGCAGTTGGGCTGAGAGCGGGGCCCGCGGGAGAGCGCGCAGTTGGGCTGAGCGGGGCCCGCGGGGAGAGCGCGCAGTTGGGCTGAGAGCGGGGCCCGCGGCAGAGCGCGCAGTTGGGCTGAGAGCGGGGCCCGCGGCAGAGCGCGCAGTTGGGCTGAGAGCGGGGCCCGCGGCAGAGCGCGCAGTTGGGCTGAGAGCGGGGCCCGCGGGAGAGCGCGCAGTTGGGCTGAGAGCGGGGCCCGCGGGAGAGCGCGCATGGTATGGGACTGGACCGAGGGCCTCGCTGTAGAGGGGCTAACGCTGAGCTCCGAGGGTGTATGGAGGGAGCGCGCAGTTGGGCTGAGAGCGGGGCCCGCGGGAGAGCGCGCAGTTGGGCTGAGAGCGGGGCCCGCGGGAGAGCGCGCAGTTGGGCTGAGAGCGGGGCCCGCGGGAGAGCGCGCAGTTGGGCTGAGAGCGGCCCGCGGGAGAGCGTGCAGTTGGGCTGAGAGCGGTCTGTTCAGTGCATGTGGTAGCCAAGGATGAGCTCCGGCGTGTTCGCATAGTACACATGCAGAGTCCGCCAGGGAGTCTGCACGGCGCTGCACTAATCACAGCCAGGGAGACATTTCCCGATCTCTGCAGCCGAACATCAGGACAATGTCTCCCTGGCTGTGATTAGCGCAGTGCCATGTAGACTTCCTGGCGGACTCTGCATGTGTACTATGCAAACACGCCAGAGCTCATCCTTAGTGGTAGCATAAGACATATCACCTCCTAACAGCTTGTTAACTACTTTCTAAAAAGTGATCCAATGCAGATTGTTCTTCAGGGGGAAGCACTTATGTAAATGAGCCCTTGCTGCAAGGTTACAGCTTGAATCATACATTCCTCCCTTAGTTGCTCCAAAGTAGCACTGCAACAATATAAACCTGACCCTGACTACTTATTAATGGCTATGTTTACCTTTAAAAATAAAATAATACATGCACATATCTTTGCTAGATAAAAAAAATGTGCATTTATTGTTTGTTTTTATTTTTTCTGGAGCACTGCACCCATAATCGGCAGATTCTGCAGGAGCCTGAGCCGAGTTCTTCACCAGTCTTCAGGTTATTGGCATCTTTGGTGTAAAAATCAGGCTTCCCACTGCACATGTGTGATCCATGCTGCGTTTTGTGAATGGTCCCACAGCCTAATGCCGCGTACACACGGTCGTTTTTTGCGATGAAAAAAAACCGACGTTTTCTGTGAAGTAAAAAACGACGTTTTTGAAACGTCACTTTTCAAAGACAATTTTGCATACACACCATCGTTTTTTCACAAAAAGCGAGGTTACGTTCACCACTCTTTTCCATTGAAGCTCACTTCATAACTAGCTTCTGGGCATGCGCGGGTTGAAAAACGTCGTTTTGAACGACGTTTTTGCTACACACGGTGACTTTTTGTGAAACAAAAAACGACGTTTTGAAAAACGACACAAAAAATTCAAACATGTTGGAATTTTTTTTTGGTCGTTTTTTTGAAGACAAAAAACGACGTTTTGCCCACACACGATCAATTTAAATGACGTTTTAAAAAACGTCGTTTTTTTTCATCGCAAAAAACGACCGTGTGTACGCAGCATTAGACTTGTAATGTATCCTAGAAGGCTGTGGGCAAAATGGGGAGGGCTGCAGCAATTTTCTTCTCAGATTGCCTAGGTGATTAGAGTGGGTACTTGTCAAAACCAGGTATCTGCACTAGGGTTGTCCCGATACCACTTTTTTAGGACAGAGTACAAGTACCGATACTTTTTTTCATGTACTCGCCGATACTGAATACTGATACTTTTTTTTTTAAATGTGTCCCCAAATGCAGCCATGTCCCCCCCCCCCCCCCCCCACAGATGCAGCCATGTCCCCAAAGAGAAAGCCAAGCCCTCCCGCTGCTGTCTAGTTGATCAGCGCGGGGAACAATACAGCTTTCATTTGAATAGCTGTGTGTTCCCCCGCCGCGCGACGTCATATATAGCCCCTCCCCCTTGTCCGGCACTTTGATAGACAGATCACCCATCCAATGGGGCGGCGGCCGGGGAGGGCTTGGCTTTCTCTCTGAGGACTGCTCTTCTCCGCTCTCCTCCCCCTCGCCGCCCGCTCTCTCTCTCAAAAAAAAAAAAAGTATTGGGTCTGGCATCGGTAGCATTTGCGCGCGTACAAGTACACACGCAAATGCTCGGTATTGGTCCTGATACCGATACTAGTATCGGTACAACCCTAATCTGCACCCCCCCCGAACAGCTTCCAAAGGCAATTGGGGAGGAGGAAGCTGATTGGGTGACTTTCCGCTTTTAAATTGAGTGGCAAAAGAATGATTAGGAAAACATTTTTTTTTTAAGAGCTTGAAGGGTAACAATTAGAGCTGCAACTAACGATTCTTTTCATAATCGATTAGTTGACCGATTGTTTCGATTTGCATTTTTTTAAATTTTTTTGGGCCAATTTGTTGTTGGGCAGATTACAAAACACAAATTGCCACAAAAACACATTACATGCTTTCCTGCTGCTTCTCCATTGAACAAAACAAAAAAAAATAATTAGCACTGTTTTGCGTTTAAAAGTCCTTGCCCTTTCCAAATACGCAGCAGCTGAAAAAAATTCATGGATGTGAACGTGTCCCATAGGAAAACATGTAAATGAACTGAAAAAACAGAGGTGTGAACCCGGCCTGAGATGTTTAGTAACATAATGGGGTTAAAAAAACTAAAATAAGTACAAAAAGAGCAAATAATCGCTACTGTAAGGGGTTAATTTTTTATCGTGGGACAGTGAAAGTAGTGATTTGCTTTTTTGTACTATAAAGGGCTAATTTTTTTTTTTTAACCCCATTATGTTACTGGCCGATTAATCAATTATAAAAATTGTAATCGATTAATTTCATAATCGATTAGTTGTCGATTAATCGATTCGTTGTTTTGGCCCTAGTAAAAATTGCTACACAAGCAATATTGTAATTTTAATGTTATTAAAAATGACCTTTCCTTTTTAAATCTGCATTGCTTTCTTTTACTGTAAATGTTTACGCAATATGGTTACCTGGAAGCTTCTGTACACAGCCCCTAGAAATGTAATTTCCTACTTTGGTGAAGAACTTTGCACTATGCTACAAGTTTTAACCAGGGTTGCCAAACTTTAAGAAAATGTACAAACAGTTTGTAAAATCCATAATTGTTGCATCCGTCCGGAGAGGCAGCCTACATGTCTGTAATGGATATTCAAGGACAGATACAAAAAGTACAGATTTTACAAACTGTTTGTAAATTTACTGAAAGTTGGCAACCCTGGTTTTAACGTGCCATCATACCCACATCATAAAAAACTGTATTACATGCTGGTCATACTAACTCATTATGAGATTTGTTTTTTCTGTATTCTGCAAAAAAACGGGATCATCCTGCTGTTCTCTATCTCCACCTTCTGTCCATGTCCCCAGTTCAGCTAGGGATTTTGCAGCTGTGGTGGCAACTCTGCACATGCTTTGTTTTCTGTGAGTTTCTATGATGAGAATTTACTCCCAATCACATCTAAGCATCCCATGTGACTAGAAAGTCAGAGGTGTGTACACAGTGGTAAATAACAGTCTCCTCCTCCATGCCCATAACCCAGATCAGGGGACTCCAATTTTTTAAAACAAAGGGCCAGTTTATTGTTCTTTTAGCCTTTAGGAGGGCCGGATTGTGGCCAGCTGGGGCAGAAAAAGCCCCGGGCCCAGCTTCAGTGAGAATAAATATGGCCTCATAGCTTGCGATCAGTAGGATAAGGAGTAGTGCCCCTATTGGTAGGAGTACTTGTATCTCATCATTGGTTTCAGTGGAAGAAAAAGTGCCCCCTTGTTGAAATCAGTGGGAAGAATAGTGCCTCATATCAGTGGGAGGAATAAAGCCCTGAGGGCCAGATAAAGGCTAGCATCGGGCCGCATTTTGAAGACCCCTGAGCCAGATAAGCACAAACAATATCAGATATATATTTGTATGACAATTTAAAACAGTTTATCTTAATTATTTTTACTCTGTATTCCGAAAGATGGTGTTGTGTGGTGTTTTTTTTGTATTTATTTTTTTAACATGTGACTGGCAGCAGAGGACAAGAAGCTCCTCCTGCTTATGTTTCCCAAAATGCCCAGATGTGTATGGAGCCTTGGGGTTAATCACTTCTAAAGGGATGCAGATACTAGAGCTTTTTTCATTAGAACACAGAAAGTTCTCCAGTTGATTAAAGGGTCACTAAAGGAAAAAAAATTTGGGCTGCAATGACTGTTTACAGGGTATAGAGACATAATAGTTAACTGATTCCTTTTAAAAATAGATAAAAATCAATCATATAATCAACCTACAGTTCTAGTTTATTTTTGCTGTTGTTTCCCGTCTCTCTGATGTACAGAGCCAGAGAGCCAATAGAGGGCAGTGATGGTTTGTCTAAAACCCCTCAGCCCAATCTAGTTTCAGTTTACACACAGTAATCACACCTCCTTGATTAGTGACCACAGTGAGAAAGCTCCCAGTACTGTGGTTATAAGGAAACAGACAACCAGGAAGTGTGGAGATCAGAGCAGGATTACAGCAACATCAAAGCAAAAACTAACAATGAGGACATGAAAACAGCACTGCAGTAAGGTAAAGGAAGCTATTTAGCTAAAAAAAAAAATCCTTTTGTGACCCTTTAAACTCCTATTTAGAATTGCTCTGTTCAGGACAGTGTTTACAAAAACAAAGAAAAAAAACTTATGCACAGACATCAGACCCTGCACTCCCCAGTCCCAACAAATCAACACCAGTGATTCCCACATTGAGAAGAGCCCAGGTGGATGCCATAAAAAAGGAAAATACCTACAGACAATGATCATAAAAGCATCCAGCATGCATGAGAAGGGAACACCACCACGTATTGCCTTAAATGCATTTGAAACTGGCTCCCCTGGCCATCCGTGATGATATTGGCGCCCAAGCATGCTCAGATCGCATCCTTGGCTCCCAGCACTGTTTTGATACAGGGCAAGCCAGGACAAACTGCCCACAGTGGCAACATTACTTTGTGCCGTCCATGCAGTGTACTTTGCTATAGCCATCTTGGAAATGAAAAATACGCCCACAAAAAGGTAAAGGAAACACACTGACAAACAGGGAAAAGCAAAGGGAAAATGGCACTTGCTCCAAAGCTTGTTTAACCACTTCAATACCGGGCATTTTCACCCCCTTCCCGGCCCATGCCAATTTTCAGCTTTCAACACTGTCACGCTTTGAATGACAATTGTGCGACGCTCTCAAACTAAATTTACGCTATAAACAAAAAAAGACTGACAATTTAAAAAAAAAACATTTTTTACTTTTTGCTATAATATCCCAATAAAAAAAAAAAAAAAAGGCCGTTTTTTAATTCTTCTACATATTTTTGGTAAAAAAAAACTCAGTGCATAGTGATTGGTTTGCGCAAAAGTTATAGAATCTACAAAATAGGGGATAGATTTATGACTTTTTATTTTTTTATTTATTTTCTTAAAATTTTTTGGCAGTTGTCTGTGATTTTTGTCAGGACTGCGATTATTGTGGCGGACAGATCAGACACTTTTGACACTATTTTGGGACCATTCACATTTATACAGCGAACAGTGGTATAAATATGCACTGATTACTGTATAAATGTGACTGGCAGCGAAGGAGTTAACACTTGGGGGCGATCAAGGGGTAAATGTGTGCCCTAGGGAGTAAGTCTTGCTGTAGGGGCAGGGGACTGACTGGGGGAGGTGACCGATCGGTGTCCCCAATGTACAAGCGACACACCATCAGTCTTCTCTCCCTGACAGGACGTGGATCTCTGTGTTTACACACAAAGATCCACATTCCTGGCTCTGTAACTCTCGATCGCGGACATCGTGGCCATGAGTGACGCAACGAGCGTGTGCACTGCTGGGAGGCCCGAGGATGTCGTATGGCGTCCACCCAGGATGGCAGAGCCACCTTGTGGACTTCAAATGTCTATAGGTGGGTTTGGAAGTGGTTAAAGCAGGGGTGTCCAAACTTTTTTCAAAGAGGGCCATATTTGATGAAGTGAACATGTTTAAGGGCCGACTATTTTCCCTGACATTCTTTGAACCATTAAAATTCAGTCTAAGTGTGTTAGTCTGAGCACTGATACACGGCCCAACAATAATTCTCTTGCCTTTGTGGCTGTGTGTGGTGAAGAGCTAAGCCCAGGCGTGTTATTTGGATTTACTGTATATATTTCTTTTGTGACCCCAACGAATCCCAAAGCGCTGCTCAGGAATAAGGATGAGCTTGGGTGTGTTATTTGGATATACTGTATTTATTGGCGTATAACACGCACAGGCTCCCCATTGCCATGAATGCAGCCTCCCCATTGCCACGAATGCAGCCTCACCAATGCAGCCTCACATGTGCCATAAATGCAGCCTCACATGTGCTTAAATTCAGCCATCTGTAGCCTCGGAGGGCAGAGGGAGGGGGGCTGGACGAGTGCCGACGGATTACAAACAGGAGAATCTCTTGTTTACTCTGTGGCTTCTTTAATACAAAGTCCCGCCTCCTATGATGGACAGAACAGTCATCCAATGGCATCCCAGGAGACAGGACTTCCAATACAGACGCTTCTGAGTAAACAGGAGATTCTCTTCCCTGTCCCCTCCAAGGCAGCGCCGATAAATACGGTATATAGCTTTTGTGGCCCTGGGGGCTACAAACAATATATATATCCAAATCCCCAGGGGGGCCGCATTTGGCCCGTGGGCCCGACTTTGGACATGCCTGGGTTAAAGCTTTCTTTGAGAGACCTGCACCACCAGCAATGGGGCTCCAACCATATCATTTGGAGGCTGTACAGGAAGGACTTCCACACACGAGAGGCCGAATCTGGCTGATCATGTGAGTGATTTGCGGTGGCCGAAGGTCAGTTCCAGTTCAGGTGTCTTCTAGTATTTGCAAAAGACTCTGTGAAAAAAGATGGGTTCACGGTGCTATGGGATTTTCCTTTTAGTCTTTGTCTTCCTCCAGTGTCCTTGATTATGACAACAATTGAGTACTGTCTGTGATACTTTTTTATTTGCTTTAACGGACGAACTTTCAGGGAATGCCTCCAGTAGTACTGCTTGGACCTTGAAAAAGGGACCTACCCCAAAAGCTTGTTCTGAAAAATTGTAGGTTAATGCAAATCAAGTATCACGGACAGTACTCAGTTGTTTCTCTTGCAAGTGCTCTTAGTTTGCCATGTACTCTACCCCCCGCCATTTTCACATTTTTCTGGGATATGCACATATCTCAGGGTGTTTTAGGTTCCATACAGCATCTTGAAGATGGCAGACTCTGCAGCATGTCACCAGGGGGCTGTGCTGTCTGGAAAAGAAAAGCAGCCCGGCTGCTGACAATGGTGGCACAGGACTCGGTGTGTGTGACATTAGCATGGTGAATCACAGCAGAACAACGCTAGGTTTGCTGGTCAGGTGAGTGTGTGGATTGTGCATAACAAGAAATAAGGTAAGGGGGGGGGGGTGTGGGACATATTGGATAAAGTTCCTATTTAAACTTCAGTTCTCTGTACTTTCTTTTTTTTTTTAAATATCAGTGGCTTACCTGGTGCACCTCTTTGCTACCATTAAAGAAAAGCAAATTAACATTTTATACATGCAAAACGCCATATTGAAATTAGAGTGTTCCATACAGTTGTATTCTTTGTATTTAAATTCACAATATGTTGAAGCTGATGGTTTGCTTCTCTTTAGGAACCGTGTTGGAATGTTCCAACTCTTTCTCAAAGTAATTCGTAATGAAAACCTATTTGGACTATGGAAAGGAGTCTCTCCGGTAAATAACAGCTATTATGCTACTGTAATATACACACAATGGGATCAGTTTCGAATTTATTTCCAGACTTTGCACCACAGCTCACGTAATTTCCCAGTACCAGGCTGATCACATGTACGCATTAACCACTTGCTTACTGGGCACATATACCCCCTTCCTGACCAGGTGAAATTTCAGCTTCCGGCACTACCACGCTTTAACTGACAATTGCGCGGTCGTGCAACGTGGCTCCCAAACAAAATAATTACACTAAGTAAGGGAAATGGTCTTTTAAGTCTAGGTTCACATGTTTTCAGGCACTTTTAATTTTTATTTTCTATTTAAACACACAGTATTTTAGGGTTGTGCCGATACCGAGCATTTGCCCGAGTACTTGTACTCAGGCAAATACTTCACCCGATACTTGTACAGTCAGCGGTGATTAGTGCGGTGGGGGGAGCTACAAGCACGATCGATAGATTTAAAAGTCTGACAGACGTTTCTCCGCTCCCCCCCCCGCACACGGTTTTCAGCTGCTTTAGTGAAATTAGTGGTGATCGATGCTTGCAACTCCCCCACACACGTTCACCGCTGACTGTCCCTGTATCATCCTCTCAGCCCCCCTCTGTTCTGCTGCTGTCTCCCTCCCACCATGTCCTCCTCCATTCTGCTGCTCTCTCCCTCTTTGCTGTCGTGCCCCCCTCCATGCTCCTCAACCCCCTCGATCTGTCAGGATGGAGAGCGGAGGTAGGAGCCGGTAAATCCGGCTCCTTACTGTTCGGAATGTACAGAGTCAGTGATCACTGACTGTCTATTCACATAACTGAAACAAAACATTGTAAACTGTGTTTACAATATTTCAGTTTATGAATAAAGAGGAGCTGCTGTCTTCTCTCCATTCATTTTCAGCGCAGCTGAGGCTGCTGAGAAAGGGACGAGGGAATCTGTGTCCCTTTCCCTTTCTCAAATGGGAGATGTCAAAGGTTTGTTGAGACCCCTAATATCTTACCAAAGCCCCCCCAACAGGGCTGATAAAAAAAAAATGAATTGAAAAAAAGAAAACTGTCCAAGTATCGGTACTTGTACTCAGTCTTAAAAAAGTGGTATCGGGACAACCATACTGTATATAGCTGGTTGCTAAGGAGGGAGCCGGGAAGCCAGCTGCTTTGTCCTTACCAACTGATGAAGCAATAGCTAAATGTAAAAAGGAAAAGAAAATCGCAAAAAAAAGGGGGCATGGGGTCCCCCCCCAGGTCCATACCAAGCCCTTTGGGTCTACTATGGATCCACGGCAATTTTATTTTCAAAATCCATACCAGACCCTTATCCAAGCATGCAGGTCAGTAAAGGGAGGGGATGAGCGAACGCCCCCCTCCTGAACCATACCAGACTGTATGCCCTCAACATGTGGGGGAATGAGTGCTTTGTGGGGGGCGCGGTTACTCTGCTCGACCCTTTTCGAAAATTGCAAGGACTGTAAAACGCATAGATGTGAACATGTACCATAGGAAACTTAAATGGACTGTAGTGCGTTTCTGCAAACTGCAAAAAGGCACAGGTGTACACCTAGGGTCACTTAGTGCTGTATAAAGTAAAAACATGACGGGGATTCTAATCCTCCCACACTAAAACAAAGTTTCACACTTGAACTACTTCAATACAGGGCACTTTTACTTCCTGCCCCGGCCAATTTTCAGCTTTCAGCGCTGTCACACTTTGAATGACAATTGCACGGTCATGCAACACTACTCGAACTAAATTTTTATAATTTTCTTCCCACAAATAGAGCTTTCTTTAGGTAGTATTTGATCAACACTGGGGTTTTTATTTTTTGCTAAACAAAAAGACTGAAATTTTTGAAAAAATATATTTTTTTTTCCTTTTCTGTGATAAAAACTTTCTCCTTCACTGACGGGCACTGATAAGGAGGCACTAATATGCAGCACTGAATGGCAGCACCGATGGGCACTAATATATAAAACAAATCCATTCTATACTGTTTTATGCAAGGTGTATTTCTTGAAAGAGCATGGCATGATCCCTTTGCAGTTTATTCAATACAGAGGCTCATTGATGATCTTCAAAAAATAATACAATAGCAGGGCCCTGGATCGATGCACTTGTTAACTAAACTATCTTGGCAAACTGATATTGGGAATGTCATCCCACCCCTCATTTTCAGGGGTCAGGTAATTTACCTTACTCTGTGAAATACGCAAATCTTATGCTTTCTTTGACAATGGTATATGTGCAGAATGTGTCTACATGTATTAAATTTGGTATATTGCCCACGTGCTGGTGTGGGAATACAAACCGTTGCAATCCATGTATGTTGAAAATATATAAACATCTTTTAACCACTTAAGGACTGCCGCACGACGATATACGTCGGCAGAATGGCACAGCTGGTCACAGGGACGTATATATACGTCCCCTTTAAGAGCCCAGCTGTGGGCCGGTGCGATCGTGACCCAGTCCAAAGCTCCGTGACCGCGGGACCTCCGGACCCAATCGCCGCCGGTGTCCCGTGAACGGTCACAGGAGCTGAAGAACGGGGTGAGGTGTGTGTAAACGCACCTTCCCCATTCTTCTGTGTGGCAGTGACACTGATCGTTTGTTCCCCGATATAGGGAACGACGATCAGTGATGTCACGCCAACAGTCACGCCCCCTTAGGGCACACTAAACCCCCTAGTGGTTAACCCCTTCACTGCCATTGTCATTTTCACAGTAATCGGTGCATTTTTATAGCACTCTTCGCTGTGAAAATGACAATGGTCCCAAAAATGTGTCAAAAGTGTCCGATGTGTCCGCCGTAATGTCGCAGTCACGAAAAAAACGCTGATCGCCGCCATTACTAGTAAAAAAATATTAATAAAAATGCCATAAAACTATCCCCTATTTTGTAAACGCTATAAATTTTGCGCAAACCAATCTATAAACGCTTATTGCGATATATATTTTTTTTTTACCAAAAATAGGTAGAATACCTATCGGCCTAAACTCAGGGAAAAAAAAAAATTGTATTGCTTTTTTGGGGATATTTATTATAGCAAAAAGTAAAAAATATTGAATTTTTTTTTTTTTTAAAACTATCCTATTTTTGTTTATAGCGCAAAAAATAAAAACCGCAGAGGTGATGAAATACCACCAAAAGAAAGCTCTATTTGTGGGAAAAAAAGGACGCTAATTTTATTTGGGAGCCACGTCGCACGACCGCGCAATTGTCAGTTAAAGCAAAGCAGTCTTAAGTGGTTAAAGATGTAATGCTACTATAATGCATTTTTCAATGTGTCATAAAAACACATTTCTGATCAACCTTTTTGTTGTAACATTAAATTTTATAGGGGAACTCGTATGAGGGGAAGCGTTGGTATACTAAATTATTTTTATTTTGGGGATTGAGTTTACCTTCAAAGTAGGAGTCTAATCGAAAATAAACAAAATGAATATCCTTTTAAAAATAAAATAGAAAAGGAGCTTTTGCTGTTCCAGTAGTAATTTCAAACTGGAGCTGTTCTACGCAGTACTTTTCTGCCGCTAGGTGTCCACAGTGTTCTATGTTATTGACAACCAGTCTCATTCAGCTCACTGATTCTAAGCGTAGGCTATCATAGACCCACCCCCTAATCTGTGAATGGACAGTGAAGGAGAAACGGCACATTGTTCAGCTCATCTTTCTGTCACTCTTTCTCCTGTCACCATGCCCTTTGTCAGCACATGTTGGCATCTTGTGTTGCTCCATCTGCTCCCATTCTGAGCTATGCTGTACAGAACTTGTACTGACTACAATATTTGATGTTTTAATAAACACAGCTACATTAATTTGTGCCTTTTTAAATCTATCTGGAATGCAACTTTAAATAGCAACTGTAACCTTTGAACCAATTTGTCGTTTGGGGGGGGGGGGGGACACTTTTGTTATAAAGACTATGCAGCAGTCAGCAGGGCCACAAAATGATTATTGCTGGATCGAGGGGGAAGGCATCTGAGCATATGGACTGCAGTCAAAGTGGTGGGGGGAATTGATTAAAGGACAATTGTATCAAAGGTACAATTTTTCCAAAATTCTTATTTAAATGTTTAATGCATTGCTGGGTTTGAAGATGTTTTAATATTTTTTTTTTTTTGTTTGTTCCTGCAGTCAATTCTACGATGTGTTCCTGGAGTTGGTATTTACTTTAGTACCCTCTATTTTCTGAAACAACAGCTTTTCTCTGGCAAGGAGATCAGCCCTCTGGAATCCGTTTTATTGGGAGCAGGATCAAGAACTGTGGCAGGAGTTTGCATGTTACCCTTCACAGTCATAAAGACACGTTATGAGGTGAGTTGCAAGTTGCACTAATTGATTTTAGTGCAACTGATGGCCCAGGCTATAGGGTTCCAGGGGCCCTTGATAAGACGCAAGAGTCTTGTGTAGACACTTTGTGATTTCCCTGTGATGGTGCATTACTTAATTAGGTTAAAAAGACACATATTCAAAGTTAAAGCAATAGTTTGTCAAAGGATACTGTATCTTGACATAAAGAATTTGTGGACAGCCTCATACAGGCTAAAGACTCCAGTGCCTTTGCCAAGAGTGCAGTGATTATTCCGTGTTCTTAAAGGTTAAGGGACTCCAGCTTCCCTTTTTTTTTCCCCCTTCCCATCAAACATGTAATATACAGTATTTTCTAGAGAGTTTCTCCAGAGAAATTTATTAAAATGTATTCAACACCATCCTTAGTTGGCCTGGCAGTACCTCCACTTTTAAAAGTCGTTCATTTAAGGATCTAGCGAAAAAGAAACTGAAATCCCTCTCTAGAATACTTTTTCTGATGCTGCTGGCTTTGCTCCCAGGCTAGTAATCGCTTGCATAACCCAGGGTCTGGAGCATGTAGAAGTACCCCAGCTTTTCATACCTTTTGAAAGCTATTTGCTCTCAGGAGGCACACCCCAAATTCTCCAAATTGACAAAGTCCAAGCCCCAAGAACATGAATTCCAAGGCCTATCATCAAAGCCTTTCTTGGCAAGGTCTGCAGACAGTGGTTAAAGGATGCTTGTTGATGTTTGCAGACATCTGACCCTG
Source organism: Rana kukunoris (assembly GCA_029574335.1). NCBI lineage: Eukaryota > Metazoa > Chordata > Amphibia > Anura > Ranidae > Rana > Rana kukunoris. The sequence goes on from JAJQKJ010001919.1 coordinate 100,931, forward strand.
TATAATTTTATGATGGTTGGATACAGGATATTTTCTGTCTACCATCAACCCAACAGATTAAAATGCTTTAACCACTTAAGGACCCCCGCACGCACATATACGGCCACAACATGGCTCGTACAGGCACAAAGGCGTAAATTTACGTCCCCGCCTTCGTGCGGTTCGGGGGTCCCATCGGGACCCCCTCCGCGGCGTGCGGGGGTCCCCCTGGCTCCGGGAGCGATCCGGGACGAGCGGGCGGATGTCCGTGTTTACCCGCCCCCCCCGCGATCGCTCCCAGCCAATGCGCGCGCTCCCCCTTTGTGTCACTTCCTCCTCCTGTGTAAACACAGGAAGGGGGAAGTGATGTAATCTCCCATCGCAGCGGTATTTCCAACCGCTGGGATGGGAGAAACACCTCACAGTAAGTGTGCACCAACAATACACTGACACGCACACACACATAGGCACATTAACCCCTTGCGATCTGCCCCCCCACCCCCCCTGTCACAGTGTCACTGAATGCAGTGATCTAATCACTGCATTTAGTGTCAGTTTGACAGGCAGTGTAAAATCAGTTAGTGTTAGGTTCAGGATAGCCCCCCCACCCCCCCTAATAAAGTTTTAACCCCCTGATCACCGCCCTAGTTAACCCTTTCACTCCCTATTGCCAGCGTCACTAAGCGATCATTTTTCTGATCGCTGTATTAGTGTCGCTGTTCCCGCTAGGTAGCTATTTTTTTTTTATCGCAATTTTTTTTTTTACTAAAGACATGTGGCTAAATAAATTTTGGCCTAAATGTTTGACTAAAATTTAGTTTATTTGATTTTTTTTTTAACAAAAAGTAAAAAATTGTGTTTTTTTTTCAAAAATGTCGCTCTATTTTTGTATATAGCGCAAAAAATAAAAATCGCAGAGGTGATCAAATACCACCAAAAGAAAGCTCTATTTGTGGGAAGAAAAGGACGCATTTTTGGGAGCCACGTCGCACGACCGCGCAATTGTCTGTTAAAGCGACGCAGTGCCGAATCGCAAATACACCTTGGGTCATTTACCAGCGTATTGGTCCGGGTCTTAAGTGGTTAATTTCTCTCTTGCAGAGAGCCACTGCTCTGTTCCAAGCAGTACAAGGAGCTTGTCTAAAGAGTGGCAGTATTTCACATACCTCCGTAGAAAGGTTACCAATTTTAATTCACACCTGTTTACCGTACCCAGGTGGGACAGGTGTATTCACTTCATTTTGCACCTTAATGCCTTTGTACTAGAAGGTTCTGTGTAGGTTAAACTGGAGTTCCGACTAAAGCAAACACATTTTTAAGTCAGCAGCTACAAATACTTCAGCTGCTGACTTTTAATCACCGGACACTTGTCTGTCCCAGGGTCCAGCGAAGCCCCGCTCTTCTCCTCCCCCTCCTGTACACTGTGACTGGCTGGGACCTGTGACGTGTCCCAGATGATTGCCGAGAGGTGAACTTCCTTCCGGCGCCATGGTGCCCCAGGAGGAAGAGGAAGCTGGGAACCCTCTAAAAAAAACGGGTCCCCCCCCCAAAAAATATTACATACCAAATGTCAGGGGGTCACCTTCCCATTTGGGTGGAAAGCCGATTCTATGGCCATATACGCCTATCTTCTTTTCCTTAGAATGGAATTTACTTTTCAATCCATTTACAGCAGGTAGGGGGTGTTGGGAAAGCCAGTATTTTGCTATTTCCAGGGAAGGTATAGAAGCTATCGAAGGTATACAGTTCCTCATGCAGTGCCCCAAGGAGATCTATTAGTGGAACAAATAGAACTTGTACTGTATAGGTCTGGTCAATAACAGTAATCGCATCTTTCCAATGTATTACTTTTTTTTATCTTAACTTTTCTTTATTTTTTCTCATCATACAAAATTTGTGTATTCATTTACAACATCACATAGTAAAAGTGCATATTATACATAAATAATTAAATAAATACCAACTTCAAAATCAGTGTACATTCTGTAAGTTAACCTATTCCCTCCCATCCCCCCTCTAACCCCTCCCCCCGTACTGACCCCCTCTCCCCTCCCAGCAGTCAATTCTACTAAGGTTTTACTTTACCATTCCTTTATATAGGTATATTTATCTAGATTTTTCTTAGTGCCGTACCACTGAGATAGGGGGGCAGCCGGGGGGGGGGTCCCTCCAAGCTACCAATGCAGATCTAATCCCTAGAAAGAAGGGTCAGGTTCAGGTCCTTCCTATATTTAGTGCCTGTATATTGGGAGGTTATTGTTTTACAGTGTCGGGGGAAGCTGCCGGTTATATCGGTATTCTATCTCTAAGCGAGGGCTCCTATATCTCTCAGCCATAGTCCCCAGACTCTCTCGACCCTTTTGTAGTTTCCCTGTTTAATACAGGCCACTCTCTCACTCCAAATCAAATTATTGATAGTTTCGGTCCAATTCCCAACAGAGGGGGGGATGTGCGCCTGCCATCTCTGAGCAATTAACTTGCGTGCCTGAAAGAGGCCTCGCAGTACACCCTCTAAAGTTCCCGGAGGAATTCTATGGTCCTCTATGTCCCCTAGGAGGCAAGTTCTAGCATCAGGCTCTAGGGAGGACTTAATGTTGTTAAGTTTATCAACATCTTCTGTCCAATATCTGAAGAGCTTGGGGCATCTCCAGAACATATGGACAAGGTCCCCTGTAGCATTGCATCTAGGACATTCGTCGCTCCAGTTCCATTCTATTTGGAACATTTTTTTAGGGGTATAATAGACGCGATGTAGTAAATAAAGGTGGGACAGTCTCTGTGCCGGAGCGATGGATACCAGAGCCCCTCTCTTTAGGATCCTATTCCACTGCTCTGTTATCAATCCCAGGTCTCTTGCTCATTTTTCTCTGCTCCTAGTCACGCCTGATTGGTTTATGGCCCTAGCCCCCAGTTTGTCATATAGCACTGAAATTAGGCCTTTCGCTGTGTTAGCCTGAGCTATTTTAATAAGAATGGGAGTCTGGATCCTATCAGCCGGATAGGTCTTAGTCTGGGTCTGAATGGCATGCCTGATTTGAAGGTATTTGAAAAACGTCTTATTTGGTATATTAAATTCAAGTTTTAGATCTGAGAATGATTTCATAAGGTTGCCCTCATATAAGTGGGTTAATCGTGTGATTCCCTGTCTCTCCCAGATTTTACACTTTTCTACTTCCGCTACTTCTGGCAAGTTCTTATTGTTCCAGAGGGGGGCCAAATCAGTTATCCCAGAATAACCCAGTAAAGCCTTTGTTGTCTGCCACACTTTGTTTAATAGTTTTATAGTCGGGCATTTATGGGCAAATGAGTTTGCCTCCAAGACTTCTACCAATGTTTTATGTGGGGCCTCGGTTAGTATTAGTCTGAAGCAATCATTTTTTCGGTCCGGGATCCCACATCCTGCGATCTGCTGTAGCTGAGACGCCAGGAAGTACATTCTCGGGTGCGGGACCGCCATCCCTCCCTCCCCAACCGGGAGCTGCACGGTCTGCAACCCAATTCTGGCCTGCCTTCCTTTCCATATTAGTTCTCGGAATAATGTTTCCATTTTTTTTAACCATATTTGGTTAACCCAGATCGGAGAATTATGGAGTACATAGAGTAGCTGGGGAAGCCAGATCATTTTAATTAGATTACATCTCCCAGCTACAGAGAGAGGGAGGTGGTTCCAGGTGTCTTTCTTTTGCTTCAGCACTGCTAATAATGGGGCTATATTTTTGCTAGTGTATTCCCTGACATCTCGGGTGATCCATATCCCGAGATATTTTAATTTTGTTGGAATTTTTAATTGGGGCATTTCGGCTATCCTCTGGACTTGTAGCGTATCTATAGGGAGCAGGGCCAACTTGTCCCAATTGACCATCAGTCCTGAGAATCCACCAAATTCCTTAATCATTTGAACCACTGGGGCCAGCGAGTTATTAACGTCGCCTATGAAAAAGAGGACATCATCCGCAAATGGCGATATCCTGTCTTCCTCTAGGTCCCTCCTAAATCCCTGACTGTCTTCCTTAAGCCTGGTTTTAATGGCTAGAGGTTCCATGGCCAGTGCAAACAGGAGAGGGGACAAGGGACATCCTTGTCTCGTCCCCCTCTCCAGCTCGAACAGGCCTGAGGATTCGCCATTTATTTTAATTTTTGCGCATGGTTTATTATAAAGGAGTTTAATCCACCTAATAAAAGATGGGCCAAATCCAAAACTTTCTAGTACCCTCCATAAATAGGGCCACTCCAGGCTATCAAATGCTTTAGCGGCATCTAAGGCCAGGAGTGCTCTAGGGCCCTCATTATCGGTAGGGATCTGCAAGTTTAGAAAGACCCTTCTTATATTTAAGGATGTTGACCTATTCGGGATAAACCCTGACTGATCGGGGTGAACGAGTCTCTCTATACATTCCTTTAGCCGTGTCGCCAGGACTTTTGCAAGGATTTTAACATCTGTACAGAGCAGTGAAATTGGACGATAGGAAGATGGGTCTAATTGGTCTTTTCCCTCTTTATGAATAACGATGATTGTTGCTTCCATCATGGAGGCAGGGAGATTTCCCTCCGAGAAGGCTGATTCCAGAGTATGTAATAATTCAGGTAGCAATATGTCTCCATATCGCTTATAGATTTCTATTGGGAGCCCGTCGGGATATCCCATATCACATGGTTGGACATCCCTGCCACTGCAAGCTTTAGTTCTTCCAACGTGACAGGGGATTCCAGTTTTTTTTTTTTCCGTATCAGACAGATTTGGAAACGGAATTCCTTGGAAGAAAGTTTCCATGCCTGTGTTTTCTCCCCTTGATTTATATAGTACTTTATAGAAGTCGTGAAACCTATGTCTTATCTCCCTTACTTCAGTAAAGGTTTCACCTGTGGGGCCCCTTATAGCTCCGATATTGGAGGAAGGGGTGTTGGTCCGTATCAATAGTGACAGCGTACGCCCCACTTTCTCACGCTCCCCAAATTGAGATTGTTTCTGGAAAATTTGATGGTTCTCTGCCTTCCTCATGGTAGCCATTTTATAGACCTGCTGTTTGTCTAGCCATTCTCTTTGGCTGCTTGTGGAGGGATCCTCAATGTATCGCTGTTCAGCCATCAATGCCCCATTTCTGGCCTCTTCTTCCCACTTCCTAGATTCCCTCTGTAGCCTTGCCACCCTTTGTATTAGCAATCCCCTTAGGTATGCTTTCAAGGAGTCCCAGACCACCCCAGACGCTGCTGTGCCTGTATTAATCCGGATATACTCCTTCAAATTGTTTAATAATTCTTGTGGGTCCCCGAGTAGTTCTAGCCAATATGGGCTAATTTTACACTCCCTTGGGGGTGCTGGCTCATTCTTTCTAAATACTAGTTCTAAGGGCGAGTGGTCTGAGACTCCTCTTGGGCCATACTCTATTACCTTCACCATATTTAGTAGTTTTTCATTGCCAATAGCCAGGTCAATTCTTGACCAGGTGGCATAGGAGCTAGAGAAACATGAATACTGCCGGGTCTGTGGATGATGGATACGCCAGATATCTCTTAACCCTGCCTCCTCCATAAACTGGACTAAGCGGCCCCCCAGTTTAGTGTTCGAGTCAGGTTTTGGGGGGAATCTATCGTTCACATTATCAGGGGCTACATTGTAGTCGCCCACTGCTATCAGGGGAGTATCTAGCTTATCCAACATAAACTCAACTAGTTTCTGTAGTACACTAAAATTAAAAGGGGGAGGGATATATATATTGGCAAGTACGAAGGGCCTATACTCAATAGAGCAGGATAGAAAGATGTATCGTCCCTGTTCGTCTATCCAGCTCTTTTCACAGGAGAATGACAGTCCCTTCCCCACCGGTATACTGACCCCTCTTGAGTATGAAGAATGTACCGAATGGTATCGGAATGGAAATTTCCGAGCACCCAATTGGGCCGTAGTCTCCCGGGTTAAATGTGTCTCCTGTAAACAGAGTATCCCTGTTCCCTTCCCATCCATTGACGCCAGAACCAGTGCCCTCTTGATAGGGTCCCCCAACCCCCGTACGTTCCATGATCTAATTCTCCAAGCCATGGGCAATGTGTAGTAGAGAATAAACAGGAATAGACCATGGTATGGAGTTGCTCTTCTCCCTCTCCTCCGACTGGTTACTCAGATCAAAACCTCTCCCCTTACTGATGGTGTTATATATATATATATATATTGAAATGTACAAATGTGTTACCCCAATTATACAAATATATGGGAAGGAAAAAAAAAGATATATAGGAAATACATAGTAAAAATAGTGTCACAAAGTTCAAAAAAGTCTCAATACATTAGCGATGTATAGTGTGCAGTGAAGGGGGACAAAAGGGACAAAAACGGGGAAAAAAAAGGCAAGGTTGCTATTTTTTTATCTACTATATTATTATTATTATTGTGACTAGATTGTGCCTAAGTGTGCAGTAAAAAGTCATAATTTAAAGGACCCAAAAGGCGTCTTTTCATTGACGCTACCAAAGTGAACCAGCAAAGATTTTTTAACTGTGGCGCCCAAGAAGAAAAAAAAAAATGTTTTTTTCTTTTCTTTGCTCCTCTCTCTTCCTCTCTTTTAAAATTTATATAAAAATAAACAAAGAAAGGGGTGTCCCTACTGGGAATACAAAAAAGGGGGGGGGGAGGTGAGAAAAAACATAATTATTCTTGCAGCCTATAGGGCTTATAAGTCCTTGCGGATGCCATCCAGCCATCCTGATGCTTCATCTGGCGTGTTGAAAAAGAAAGTCCTGCCCAGTGTTGAAACCCATAGACGAGCCGGATACACTAAGGCGTATATAAAATTATGTTGCTCTCCGTTTTTGTAGTTCTGGGGAGAAATCCAGGTAGAACGAGACTCTAGTGCCATTTGTACATAATGTCCCCCTTCTCCCTAGCTTTCTGGAGCAAGGTGACTTTGTCGGCATAATTAAAAGATTTAAAGAGCAAGGATCTAGGGCGCCCTCCTGGTTGTGGGGATTTGGAGGGGACCCTATGGGCTCTTTCAATAGAGAAAAAGGGTGAAAAGGTAAGTGTCAGATCTCTCTGAGCCATTTCTCCATAAATTTTATAGTGTCGGAGCCCTCACACTGTTCTGGGAGACCAATCACACGAACATTGCTCCTGCGAAGTCTGTTCTCCATTTCATCCATTTTTGATGCTTGGAGATTGTTTTTTTTTCCTGTAACCCCTTTAGTTCATTCCTCATAGGGTGCAAAATGTCCTCTAGGGTGCCTATTCGCTCTTCCAGATTAGTGACCCTTTCGACGGCTTTACTCATATCCTGATGTAATAAAGAGAATTCATCTTTCAGGCTCTTGAGTTGGTTATCAAAGCCAACCATGAGTGTTTTACAGTCATTAACGGCTCTTAAAACATCTTTCAATGTGGGCTCCTCAGTTGGCTCCGTAGCAGCTCTAGCCGGAGATCCAGATGTAGCCGCAGCAGCCAATATAGTAGCTGCCATATCAGTTTTCTCCTCTCCAAGTTCCTTAACAATTTGAGTCTTGGGCCCAGTTGGATTGGTTAAATTTGTTGTTTTGGAGGCTGCTGGTTTGGAGGTTACTGAGCCTAAGCTTCGCCTATCCGCTGATGTCCCTGTCGTGCCCATGGATTGGGCAGCTATAGATAACCCCCCCCTGTATAGGGGAATGGTTAGTTGACTTAGGGGAATGAGCAAAGCGCTCTAGCTTGGCTGCAGCGGCCTGAATGCCTTTCTCTCTCTCTTTAGTTGATCTTGTAATAGGGGCACCCTCTGAATGAGGCGCACCTTTACTCATAGTAAACATATAGGACGTGGCGAGTTTTTGCCTTTCTTGAGGGGGGGATCAATAGATCAATAGACGGCCAACTAGCTCTATTATTTGGCTTGTTTAATGGAGCCCGCCCACACACTCGCTGATAATGTATAGCACAGACATAAACTGAAAAAGTGTATGGTTGATATTTCACTTCCTTTTCTCCCTGTAACTCTCCTTCTCACCTCCCTTCAATACTGGGGTTCAGATAAGCACACAATAGCTGGTTAATTTTTACATTTAGGTTTGTTACATTTTTTGTTGGTAAGAGTGTATTACTAGTTTGGAACACCTTCATAGCATGTGTAGCAGATCTCCATCTTAAGTATTACAATTGTGGTGTCTGCCCCAAGCATAAAGTTGTACCAGCATTCGGTAAGACCAGTGCAAAATAAAGTTCTATTTAATGCTATTTACTTGTAGCGCTCACCCCCAAAGGAGCCGCTGGTTATAAGTGGGATCAGCGTATTGAGTTACCTTGCAGGTGTCTAGGGTGATACTTGTCAGGTTGAGATAGAGCGAATGTCCAGTCTTTAGTTGGGATTTCTTCAATGCTTTATTCCAAGGCCCAACATGGCCTACATCAACATGGTACAGGACAGGAAAGGTTGATGAGCAGAGAGAGAGCTTGAGTATCAGGCCTTGGATATGAAAAAGAGAGAGAGCAATCCTGCTCTCAGCAATGATGAGCTCAGTTCGTCGCCACTCCAGTCAGAGTGGGTAAAGTGCTCCTGGACAGACCCCTGCCACAGGTCTGGCAGCCGAAACGTCACTTGCAAGCGCTGGGAGGACCAGGCCTCTGCCACAGGCCTGGCTTGGGCCTCTGCCACAGGCCTAGTACTTGGATGAATGTGATTAAGAATGAGTGAGTACTCCCAATGAATTTAGTCAGAGTCACCGGTTGACAGATGAAGTGTACCTGCCAATCTTCCGGTCACCGGATCCCGGGTGGTTCGTTCAAGCCTTATTGGATCACCTGCCTCTGGATTCTCCTCAAGCTGATCCCCACCGTACAGCTCCCAGTTTGGGATCCTTTTAGGAAAGGTTTGGGACCCAGGTGCTACTGTGATCCCTCTCTATGTCAGGATGAAGCGCCGCATGGTGCACAACTTCGGCCAGGTAGGCCACGGCTGCAGGGTCCATGGATGCGCGCGCCCTGAAGGTGGATGCCGCACCTGGAACTTGGCCCCCGCAGAAAAGAAAGAGAACAACAGCCCCGAAACCAAGGCGGCTGCCCCAGATATAGCCTCCCCCAGCATGCCCTAGCGAGGGAACCAACCCCTCTGATTGGCTGCTGAGGAAAACGAGGCTGCCAGAACCCCTCTAGCGCCAGCTGCCGCCCAGGGTTGGAAGCACATCCCTGGAGTGCAAACCGACCCACAGGACAATTCTGGAAATGACAGCAGCCCGAAATTTGAAAAATTGTGAATGGGAGCTGCGTAACTCTCCCATTCCCCACTAACATTAGCGTAACGCCCCTACAGAAAGTAAGGGGGCGCTACATACTCTAAAATAGAACCTTCAACATTTTGAAAATTTGATTATGTAGTACGATATGTTTGGTAAGATTTTATTAGTTAAAGTGGTTTTAAAGGCAGAAGGTTTTTTATCTTAATGCCATGAAGTCAGGGGACTCTCCCTCCTGACTGTCTGAGACACAGCAGCGGGCACCATTGGTTCCCATAGCCATCCATCAAAGTCAGGGAGCCAATGAGGAGAGAGGGGGTGGGGCCGAGCAGAAGCTCTGTGTCTAAATGGACACACAGAGCAGTAGCTTGGCTCAGATGCCCCCATAGCAAGCTGCTAGCTGTGGGGGTACTCGGCAAGAGGGAGGGGCCTGAGGAGAGAAGGATCAGTGCTGCTCTGTGCATAACCTTGACATAAAGCAGGTAAGTATAACGTGTTTTGTTAAAAAAAAGAGACTTTAATATCACTTTACGAGACTACATATACCATTACCTGTATGTTGCTCTGGTTATGGTATCCACTTGGTATCCACTTGCAGTTAGAATTTTACTTTCAAAATACTAAAGAATTTCTCTCTTCTCTTTCAGAGTGGCAACTACAGCTATAAAAGTGTATTTGGTGCAATAGGGAGCATATACAGGACTGAAGGTGCTCGCGGCCTGTTTAGTGGTCTTACTGCCACATTGCTCCGAGATGCTCCCTTTTCAGGCATCTATCTGATGTTTTACACCCAAGCCAAAAAAATTGCTTTTCAGAGTAAGTATTAGAAACCAGTGTTTCATTATATATATATATATATATATATATATATATATATATATATATATATATATATATATATATATATATATGTAATGTATGTATGTATGTATATGTGTGTGTGTGTGTGTATGTGTGTGTGTGTGTATATGTTGTAGGGGATCGGACCTGAAAAGTAAACATTTAAACTGTGGTCCACGGACTTGAGAGTATGTCCCAGCCAGAGCTCTATCAGACTCCCAATAAAACCAGCCCCAGAACAGACTTTACCAATACAGGGTAAAGAACTATCCTTTACACCGAAGTCTTTTCTTGTATTACCTTAGATTTCAAATCTAAGAATCCATGGAGGAACACGTATCCCATAAAAATCCTGTTATTTTAACCCGGTTCAGAGGCACCTCGCTAGAAGGGTTCTTAAACCCCCCCTATAACTCGGTGGGGGGGGGGGGGGGGTTTAAGCACCTTGGGTAAACAGACTGTAAACTCTAGAGAGGGTATCAGCGTTAGCTTGTTGGCTACTTTTTATAGAGACAAGAACCATCTGGTACCTCTTGCATTTTTCTTCTTATTTTGGGCCATCCATTTGAAAGGGGCATGGTCAGTTAGGAGCCTAAGCTGTCACCCTAACAGATAATATTTTAAACTTTCAAGAGCCCATTTGATGGCTAGAAATTCCCGCTCTACAATGGTGCATCGTTTTTTTTTTTCAGCAGAGGTACATTTTCTGCTTAAAAACACTATGGGGTTTTCCTCTCCATTCAGTCCTCAGGACAACACTGCACCTAATCCCACTTGTAAAGCATTCGATGGCACTACAAATTCCTGTGTGAAATCCGGGGAGATTAAGACAGGGCTATTACACAGGGCTGTCTTTAGGTTCTGGAAAGCTTTCTCAGCTTCTGGGGACCATGTTACCACTGAGTGGCTCGGTCACAATATCATGCTTTATTACTGAAGTTACCCCTGGAACATCAGAGAGAAGCTTCCTATTTCCTAGTAGAAATTCCTTGGTCTCTTGTTTTTGGCTTACGGACAGGGCCTGAGCGATCTCTACCCCAGGCATGGTAAAAGGACCTGTGGTAGTCATTGCCAAGGGTGCTTTGACCATAAGGAATTTTCTGTCTTTCCAGTGCTTCAATAGATTGTCATGGTAGATTTGGTAGGGGCTTGGGATGTGCCTGCCTTTACACGCACATAACCTTTTAATGGCATCCCAGTCTTAGAGTGTAGGGTTCAATATTGAGTTGGGCCCACTCTTTGCAGCTATAACAGCTTCAAATTTTCTGGGAAGGATGCCCACAAGGTTTAGGAGTGTGTCTATGGGAATGTTTGACCATTCTTCCAGACACGCATTTGTGAAGTCAGGCACTGATGTCAAATAAAAAGGCTTGGTTTGCATTTTCCACTCTAATTCATCCCAAAGGCGTTCTATTGGGTTGAGGTCAGGACTCTATGTAAGCCAGTCAATTTTCCTCCACCCCCAAACTCGCTCATCCAGACTATATTGCCAAAAGTATTGGGCCAACCCTTCAAATCATTTGTTGGAGGGGGGATTATAATGTGGGGTTGTTTTTTCAGGGGTTGGGCTTGGCCTCTCAGTTCCAGTGAAGAGAACTTCACAGAAGCTGAAGCTGTAAGGGCCCTTCTGATTTTACATGTAATTTTCCCTGGTTGCTGTGGCCAGGAAAGAAGCTAATGGAGCGTGACCTGTGTTCTATTATCTTCAGAAGAGTGTAGGTACGACATCAGGGGTCTATGTCTCAATAACGAGATCCTGTTGCAAAGAAATTATATCACGCACAGGATTTTTAAATGTTTGAAAAAATAAATACATTTTTCTTTATCGTACATCACGGGACACAGAGCGGCAATCCATTACTATGTGGGTTATAGAGTCTACCTTCAGGTGTGGACACTGGTGTAATTAACTACACAGGAAGTTCCCTCCCTATATAACCCCTCCCATACTGGGAGCTCCTCAGTTTTTTCATCAGTGTCTAAGGTGTTGGTCACGAGTGAACATGTGCTCTTAGGAGCTCTACTGGAGGGATCCATGCTGGATGTAAAAAACCTCCATAAATCCGGATTCGTCCAAGGTGTTTCATAGCCAAAGTGGACGGTACCCGGGCCTCGGTACGAAGAACGAGGTTTAGCCTATAATGCCTCTCTGCGGAGGGCTGGATCCTGGGTTCCAGAACTTTGTGCCTTCTAAGGACCAAATGTTTTTTCTGCTGCCAGGATGCTATATAGGTCCAGGGGAGTTGGTGTTCCTGCCATGGACCCCGGTCCCTGAAGGTCTAGGACAATACCCACGGTGAAGGGGGAAGATTGGGCCTCTTGCTTGGCAATACCCTGCAGCGTGGAGAAGGTAAGAGGAGGGCCTACGGGACTTGGTTCGACAGTAGGTCCTCCGTGGGGGACTTGGGTCTCGCCTATATTATGCTTCTATGCATGGGCAATGTAAACCACTATGTCTTCTGAGACAGGATGGCTCAGGGCACCCATATACCTCCCCTAGCCGGCATGCAGCCTGGCCCACCATGTCTGTTAGACAGGATGGCTGCAGTACCTATATATCTCCCCTTGAAGGGGCCGGTACAGAAATAAAAAAAAAAAAAAAAAAAAAAATATGCCCTTAATCCTATACAAAGGATTGTCTTCCGTGAGTAGTTGCAAGTCTTATCTGTGTTTCCACTACTATGGGCAGTAGAAGACATGCCTGATGTTTTTGCTTACCATGCTTTCCAGAAAACGGAAGCTTAAGTGTTAGCTGATCTATTGTGTCCCACTTCCTCCGCTTCAGGCTCTACCATGTTGCACGTGCTCACCGGCTCAGTGCAGTCGCAGAGAAGGCTCTTCAAAGGGCCCGGACGTCAGAGCTCTGTAAAGCTAGGGGGACACAAACGTAAGCACCTTGTGTGAGTTGGATACAGATTCATCTAAGACGCCTACTCGCATCTAGCTGTGCAGATTAGCAGGCATTGTGTCAGACTAAATTCAGCTATTTGATGCACCTGGGTTAAGTGCCTCTGCTTTAGCTTAGGACTTGGTCTCCCCATTGAATAAGGTCAGGGGTAGGAATATAAAGAGGGATCACCACCTGAACCTGGTGGACCCTTATTCTCCTCTGAAGAGACTTAACCACTTCCATACCAGGCACTTGCGCACCTTCCCGCCCAAGCCAATTTTCAGCTTTCAGCACTGTCGCAATTTGAATGACAATTGCGCGGTCATGCTACACTGCACCCAAAACAAAATTGGCGTCCCCCTTTTTTCCCCCTGACAAATAGAGCTTTCTTTTGGTGGTATTTGATCACCTCTGCGGTTTTTTTTTTTTGCGCAACAACTAAAAATAGAGCGAAGATTTTGAAAAAAAAATAAAGTTTTTATTTTTTTCTGTTAATTTTTTTGTAAATGAGTATGTTTTCTCTTTCAATTACGGGCACTGATATGGTGGCACTGATGGGCACCGATGAGGTGGCACTGATGGGCACAGATGAGGTAGTTCTGATGGGCACCGATTAGGTAGCACTGATGGGCACTGATAGGCGGCGCTGGTATGGGGCACTGATGGGCACTCATGGGCGGCACTGATGGGCACTCATAGGCAGCACTGGGCACTCATAGGCAGCACTGGGCACTGATAGGCGGCACAGGTGGGCACTGATAGGCGGCACAGGTGGGCACTGATAGGCGGCACAGGTGGGCACTGATAGGCGGCACAGGTGGGCACTGATAGGCGGCACAGGTGGGCACTGATAGGCTGGCACAGTGGGCACTGGGCGGCACAGGTGGGCATTCTTGTATTGGCGGCACAGGTGGGCACTGACCTAGGTGGCTGCACAAAGGTGGCTGGATTGGCACTGTGGGGTGGCACTGACAGACACTGGGTGACCCTGTCCTCCACTCCACCTGACTGGATCCACCCTGTCCTCACCTGGCACCCTGTCCTCCCCTCCACCTGGCTGCCACCCTGTCCTCCACTCCACCTGACTGCCTCCACACCTGTCCTCCACTCCACCTGACTGCCTCCACCCTGTCCTCCCCTCCACCTGACTGCCTCCACCCTGTCCTCCCCTCCACCTGACTGCCTCCACCCTGTCCTCCACCTCCACCTGACTGCCTCCACCCTGTCCTCCCCTCCACCTGACTGCCTCCACCCTGTCCTCCCCTCCACCTGACTGCCTCCACCCTGTCCTCCCCTCCACCTGACTGCCTCCACCCTGTCCTCCCCTCCACCTGACTGCCTCCACCCTGTCCTCCCCTCCACCTGACTGCCTCCACCCTGTCCTCCCCTCCACCTGACTGCCTCCACCCTGTCCTCCCCTCCACCTGACTGCCTCCACCCTGTCCTCCCCTCCACCTGACTGCCTCCACCCTGTCCTCCCCTCCACCTGACTGCCTCCACCCTGTCCTCCCCTCCACCTGACTGCCTCCACCCTGTCCTCCCCTCCACCTGACTGCCTCCACCCTGTCCTCCCCTCCACCTGACTGCCTCCACCCTGTCCTCCCCTCCACCTGACTGCCTCCACCCTGTCCTCCCCTCCACCTGACTGCCTCCACCCTGTCCTCCCCTCCACCTGACTGCCTCCACCCTGTCCTCCCCTCCACCTGACTGCCTCCACCCTGTCCTCCCCTCCACCTGACTGCCTCCACCCTGTCCTCCCCTCCACCTGACTGCCTCCACCCTGTCCTCCCCTCCACCTGACTGCCTCCACCCTGTCCTCCCCTCCACCTGACTGCCTCCACCCTGTCCTCCCCTCCACCTGACTGCCTCCACCCTGTCCTCCCCTCCACCTGACTGCCTCCACCCTGTCCTCCCCTCCACCTGACTGCCTCCACCCTGTCCTCCCCTCCACCTGACTGCCTCCACCCTGTCCTCCCCTCCACCTGACTGCCTCCACCCTGTCCTCCCCTCCACCTGACTGCCTCCACCCTGTCCTCCCCTCCACCTGACTGCCTCCACCCTGTCCTCCCCTCCACCTGACTGCCTCCACCCTGTCCTCCCCTCCACCTGACTGCCTCCACCCTGTCCTCCCCTCCACCTGACTGCCTCCACCCTGTCCTCCCCTCCACCTGACTGCCTCCACCCTGTCCTCCCCTCCACCTGACTGCCTCCACCCTGTCCTCCCCTCCACCTGACTGCCTCCACCCTGTCCTCCCCTCCACCTGACTGCCTCCACCCTGTCCTCCCCTCCACCTGACTGCCTCCACCCTGTCCTCCCCTCCACCTGACTGCCTCCACCCTGTCCTCCCCTCCACCTGACTGCCTCCACCCTGTCCTCCCCTCCACCTGACTGCCTCCACCCTGTCCTCCCCTCCACCTGACTGCCTCCACCCTGTCCTCCCCTCCACCTGACTGCCTCCACCCTGTCCACCCTCCACCTGACTGCCTCCACCCTGTCCTCCCCTGACTGCCTCCACCTGACTGCCTCCACCCTGTCCTCCCCTCCACCTGACTGCCTCCACCCTGTCCTCCCCTCCTCCCCTCCACCTGACTGCCTCCACCCTGTCCTCCCCTCCACCTGACTGCCTCCACCCTGTCCTCCCCTCCACCCTGTCCTCGCCTCCACCCTGCCTCCCTCCACCCTGTCCTCCCCTCCTCCCCTCCACCTGTCCTCCCCTCCACTGCCTCCACCCTGTCCTCCCCTCCACCTCCCACCCTCCCTCCACCCTTGTGTTGGGGGTCTGTGTGATGGGGGGTCTGTAATTGGTGGCTTTGTAATGGAGAGAAGTTTTGTGTTGGGGGGCTTTGTGATGGGGGACCTAATACGGGGGAATCTTTGATGGGGGGATCTGTAATGGAGAGTAATCGGTGATGGGGGGGGGGGGGGTTTATGTGATGAGGGAGGTCTGTGAAATATTAATAAGTTTATTGAATAAAATTGTTCTTTATTTTAAATATTGTATTGTTTTTTTCCTGTTTTTTTTGTACTTCAAATAAGATGTGTGCATAGGTTCATATTTTTTTTTAAACTATAGTCCGGCCCCCCAACAGTCTGAGGGACCGTGAACTGGCCCCCTGTTTAAAAAGTTTGAGGACCCCTGCCTTAGAGTGTAAAGAGAGGTTTTCCTATAGGTGGCTAAGTAAGACCTCCATATAATCCTCAGCCTGGTGTCGGCTTCAGGCTAACCAAATGCATCGGAGGGATGCACAGTTGCGGGCACACATTGCTAATGTCTCTTAATTGAGGAAACGCACATCTGCAGAGGATAATTTCCTCTTTACCAGTCCGCATGTTGCATAACATACATGAGTTTGGAATGCATGTGGGATAAAAACAAGTAACAGAGCAGATTCTATTGTGGATCGCATAAACATACATGTTTCTGTCTATATGGTGCTGCATGTTTCCACAAAAGAGGTCGCATAAAAGATGCTTGTAATGCTGAATCGCATAAAGACTTTTGTAGGCATAAAAATGCTGAATCACACATGATTACCTGATCACCCAAGTCATTGTTTCCCCCAAGGATGTTTGGTTACACAGAAGAGGTTTTCCTATAGGTGGCTAAGTAATCCATATAATCCTCAGCCTGGTGTCATAACCAAAGATGCATCGGATGCACACATGGTTGACACAGCTAATGTCCTGGATACCCATTGAGGATGTTTGGTCACAGCAAGGATAGGCTTGTTTCCTCAAAAGTTTACCAGTCCGCATGTTGCATAAGAGTTTGGAATGCATATAAAATGCAAGTAACAGAGCAGATTCTATTGTGGATCGCATAAACAAGGTAGAATTACATGGTCTATACCCAAGGTGCTGCATGTTTCCAGGTCGCAAAGAGCTTGTTCCCAAGAAATGCTGAATCGCATAAAGACGTTTGTAGGCATAAAAATGCTGAATCACACATGATTACCTGATCACCCAAGTCCCTGTTTGGTTACTCGGCCTAAAGGGATCGCATAAAGTTGCTTGGATGCAAAAAAGATGCTGGATCACACATGGTTACCTGATCACCAGCGTCCTGGATTACCCAAGGATGTTTGGTCACACAAATAGGCTTGTTTAACGCTCCACGTTGCGCTGCAAAAGGAGCAAGTACCGAAGCACTTGCTCCTAAAGTCGCATAAAGATGCTTGTACGGGGCGTGTAGTATGCATAAAAATGCTGAATCGCATAAAGGATGCTTGTATGCATAAAAAGGTTGAATCACACAGAATTACATGATCACCCAAGTCCTTGATTCCCCAAGGATATTTGGTCACGCAAAGAGGCTTGTTCCCACAGAAATGCCTAGAATCACATAAAGAGGCCGGGAACGCCCCAGGCGCCATGAAGGCATAAAAATGCTGAATCACACAGGATTACCCGATCACCCAAGTCCTGGATTACTCAAGGCCTAAAGGGATCGCTTAAAGATGCTTGAATGCAAAAAGAAGCTGGATCACACATGGTGGTTGGATCAACAGAGTCCTGGATTACCCAGGGATACTTGATCACATAGAGAGGCTTGTTTCGCTTCTCACGTTGCGCTGCAGAAATGGAGCAAGTCTAAAGTCTCCTAAAGCATTAGCCGGCGGAATTCAAATTGACGGGGCGTGTAGTATGCTTGGCAATCCCGCCGCCAACGTGCATAAGGATGTTGGAACGCACACATTCCCATTCATGGGGTTTTTTTTTTTTTTTTTCGCTGACGACGCCTATACCTAACATAGGTCACATGTAGGTATAACATGCGCCGCGTAGGGTTCTTGTCCGCACAGTAGTGCTTAAAATGCATAAGATGTTGATCGCATGGAAGATGCTGAATCGCATGCATGGTTACTTTAAAGTTGCACATGGTGGCTTAATTAAGCAATACAGGATGCTTTGTGTTTGCATAGAGATACGTGTCTGCATGGGTCCATGTTGCACATTGTTGCATAACACGTTTATAGCACATGCTTGCTTGCTTGCAAGGATGCTCGTTCCAGAGCACACATGCTATATGCATGTTTGGCGTGAGACATATTTATATGATTTCATGCTTCCATGAACACACACTGCCATGTACACATGCCTCCATTGAGGCATATGGCTTTAACACTTGCCACATACACATATGGGGAGCCAGTTGCATATGTGTTTATTTACTTGGGACTGCAGAGGTTGTCTGCGTTGTGCAGGGGAACAGCACTATCTCCAGTTGGTGGTCTTGCCCTTTTGGGTTAGTTTCCGTGTCTGGGTTGTCAGGGTGCTAGGGCCCGCCTCTAGCAGGTCTGTAGGCCCAGGGTATAGCAGTAATGGCATACGGAAGCAGACTCCTGCTGATGGATCAGTCAGCAGCATGGCTGGACCTAAGGGTGTCCAGCAGGGTCAAGTATCTGGATCTCCTGGGTTAGGATTCCAGTCTAAAGATACATTCTTCATTGACAAGAAGCTGGGTATGTTTTGCACCAGGAGAGTACTTTTGGCCTAAGACAAGACCATCGCTATAAGAAAGCTGGTCTAGGTGGTTACGGCAAGGAACAGTTCCTTACTTTTGGCCTTCTGCTCAAGGCACTAGAGAAGATGCTGCTTCATTCAAGACAGTTCCCTATACTTTTATTCAGGACTGTTATAAACAGTATTGTGTTGGCCTAGGAGTGGATCTTGACCTAGCATTATCCAAAGAACCGGTCCCAGAGATAGGCTGGAATTCCTCTTGGTGGTTCTTAAACAAAGGGTTTGCCAGGTCAGGAAGAGACCTTGGCCCAGGGGAAGTAGTCGAGCTCCAAGGGAGCCTTATCGGTCAGCTAGAGCTACCGATGGAGCATCTGGCTTAGGGGCCTGAACGTTCAGGTGGCTGGTTGGTTCGGTCAGAGTTCAATCGGACTATACCATATTAAGTGATTTACTTCATTTACCAAGGAGGAGCTTGTGCCTTGCCTATTGACATTCGTCATTTCATGAAATGCAGAATTGCCAGGCGATTCGCTGTAGCCGTCAACAAGTGTCTCCAGGAGAAGGACCTCTACACCCCGACTGTTTTCCTGACCAAGGGCCACAGAAATAGTACCCTGTACATAAGATGTATTGGCGTCCAGGCTCAACAAGAAATTGAACAGCTTGAGGTCAAGGACAAGGGATCCACCCGCATGCGGGGCAGATGTGTTAGTAATCTGGTGGGACCAGTGGTCACTGGTTATGTCTCTCCCCCCAGTGCCGCGGCGTTTGTGGCTTCCATGCAACATTAGAGGATGGCGGAAGCTGGCCTGATTACTCCGGCATAGCCCTGACAACCTTTTCTGTGCAGGGACAGTAGGGGTGGTAGTAGAGGACCGACGGTCCCTTACATCTTGTCCAGGCCTACTTCGAAGGGGGTATTACATCCTGTCGTGCAACAGGTGAATTAATGGTCTGGCTATTTTAGCCCACATTCTTCAGGATCAGGGTTTTTAGAATCAACGGCACTTCCTTGATTCATACAGGAAGGCTGGCCTCCAGGACCAGATATCCCAGGATCGGGAGAGCCCATGTTCCTGGTATGAAACAGATGGTGGCATCCTTGGAAGTTTGTCAAAGATAAAATTCCTGCATTTTTGGAAAGGAGACGGAGCCAGCCTTAAGTTACATCAAGGATCCGATCTCGGCCTTGCCTCCAAAGGTCGCTTGCTTCACACTCTTTGTTCCGAGCCATTATACAAGGGGTGACGCGCATAAGTCCACCAGTTTAGTCGCCCTTGTGCTTGGAGGATTGGCTCTAGTTTTGTCGGCTTACAGGGTCAGCTCTGTGGGCCGATGCACCATATTTCCCTTCAGCCTTTAACAAGGGAATTGGTGTTCTTGGTTGTGGTAGCCTCCAAGAGAGTTTCAGTATTGGCAACCTCTTGGTACAAAACCATACTTATTCTTACTAGTAGGGTGATGTTAATCCTCACCCAGCCTTATTTACTAGAAGGATCTAGTGTTCATTTGAATCTAGATATTCTTACCTCCCCCTTTTTCAAAACCTTGCTTTCGGAAGGAAAGGTTATTGCTTTCTCTCAGTAGAGATGAGAGCAGTTAAATATCTATCTGAAGGTTCAGATATAGAAATCTGAAGTTTTTTATTGTGCTGCCAGAAGACCCTAGATGTGGGCAGGCAGTGTTCAGTTCAGCTATTAAAATGGTTACACTCTCTCCTTTGGAGTAGAAGGGTCAAGGCCTATCTGAAGCGGCTGCTCGGATACGGAAAGCTGATGTTATTGCGCTACCAGGAGGCCCCAGGAAGGGGCAGGCAGCGTCTAAAATCAACTGTTTTCAAGATTGATTCATCAGGGTATTATTCAGGCTTGTGGTTCGGAGAGTGGGACTCCCCCTGTTTCTTGGGGGGGTGCTCCGTACCAGGATAGTAAGCGCTTTATGCGCGATGCTTTACCGAGCCTTTATGACACAGATTTTCAGGGCCGCAACTTGGCGTCTGTGCTTAGGTTCACTGATTCTTGTCAGATGTACATAGGAGGGCAAAAGGATGCAGCTTTTTGGCGCAGTATGCATCTGGCAGCATTATAGATCCTCACATCTGATGGCGGCCTGCGTTGTTTGTGTCTCCCTCCCCTCAGTAAGCATTGCTTTCGGACATCCCACATAGTAATGGATTGCCGCTCTGTGTCCCGTGATGTACGATAAAGAAAATAGGATTTTTTATGACAGCTTACCTGTAAAATCCTTTTCTTGGAGTACATCACGGGACACAGAGCTCCCGCCCCTCTTGTTTGGGGATATTGGGACACTTATTGCTTTGCTACAAAAACTGAGGAGCTCCCAGTATGGGAGGGGTTATATAGGGAGGGAACTTCCTGTGTAGTTAATTACACCAGTGTCCACACCTGAAGGTAGACTCTATAACCCACATAGTAATGGATTGCCGCTCTGTGTCCCGTGATGTACTCCAAGAAAAGGATTTTACAGGTAAGCTGTCATAAAAAATCCTATTTTTTTAAATAAAGTTACACCCCAGCACCGCTCCCATATACATGCACATATGAACGTAAATGTCACTTGCACTGCATGTTGCATATCGATGTGCATGCTGGCCTCAGGGAATATCTTCTAGGGCAGTGGTTCTCAACCTTACTAGTGCCGTGACCCCTTGATAAAATTTCCCAAGTTGCGGGGACCCCTAACGGTAAAATTATTTTCGTAGCTTGGTTTGTCAGCATCCAAGGCAAGACAAGTAATTTGTGCCCTTAACCCACAGACATTTAGCGCTCCCTGAGTCCCTTCCACTCATACAATATTAAAAACCCCGTATGGTACATTTGAGGATGTACCCCTCTATCTCTTAGTTCTCCTTTCTTTCCCTTTCCCCTCTCTAGCCATCTTTCACTCCCTTTTTCTTTGTTCCTTCCCCTCTTTTTCGCTCCCTTCCATGCATTCTCTATTTTTATTTCTTCTCTTATTTCTTGGTGGGGGGTGGGGGGTTAGTAGGATTAGTGCTGTGCTGGCAGGGAGTTCTGATAAGTCAACTTAGGTGCTCTTGATCAAGGTCATTTGCTGATCTGAGAACTGTAGTGGGGACTTTTAATGGCAACTATAATTACAGGTAGTGTTACTCACTGGGTCTACGCATTCACGGTGTCTCAGACTTCGTAGTGTCTCGTAGCAGTGACACCTATGCTGAAATGAGGAGATAGGGTCTCCTCCAGCCTCTCCCACTTCACATTCCTCATGTCAGCTGACTTCTAGTCTCTGCCCTCCAGCCATCCCGTGAACTGAATAGGCGGCTTAGTGGGCGCCTGCGGGCTTCAGGATGAGGCCCATGATTTGGTGACCCCCTGGCAAATTATCATTTAACCCCCAAGGGGGTCCCGACACCCAGGTTGAGAACCACTGTAAATCTAGGGCCTTTATTCACGGTTAAAGGATCACTGAAGGATTTTTTTTTTTTAGCTAAATAGCTTCCTTTACCTTACTGCAGTCCTGGTTTCATTGTTCGTTTTTTGCTTTGAAGTTGCTGTAATTCTGCTCTGATCTCCACACTTGTCTGGCTCCTTATGAAAAATCTCATGGCAGCTTTTCACTGTGGTCCAAGCTGTCATTACTGTGTGTCTAAAACTCCTCAGAACCAATCAGAATTATTTTAAAAACAAAACACTGCCCTGGATTTGTCTGTTTTTGTTCTGTGTGTGTCTCTACTTCACAGAAACATGAATCCAGTTTAAAAGTGAAACTAAACTGCAGGTACATTATATGATTGATTTTTATCTATTTTTAATGATTTTTAAAAGGAATCCGTTAACTGTTTACAGGGCATAGAGACATAAAAGTTATTTCAGCAAAAAATATGTTTTCCTTTAGTGACCCTTTAACTCTAAATGATGATTACTGTAATCAAACTGGCAGGGTAGGGGTTAACACTAGGGAGTGAAGCAGATCTGTCTATCTTCCTCTAACAGAACAGGGATCTGTCTGTTCACATTGACAGATCCCAGTTCTGTCTCTCTCAGGAGTGATCGCGGCCGCCGGCCACACGCATCAGCTTCGGCACCATGGGCGTGCACCCCCTAATGGTTGTAACCCCTTGTGTGTTTTTGGTATTTAAAATAAATATATGTCATGCTTGCCTCTACTGTGCAGTTCATTTTGCACAGAGTGGCCCTGATCTGCCTCTTCTGGGGTCCCCAGGCAGCGCTGGTGGCTCCTCCCAGCATCGAGTGCCCATGTTGAAGAAGGCTCTTCTAAGGTGGACACCCGTGCGGGTGCACTCTCGAGTCCTGCTTCTGTGTCCGTTCACACAGAATGCAGTACTCAACCCCTGCCCCATGGCGCATGCGTCATTGGATTTGATTGACGGCAGCGGGAGCCAATGGCTGCGCTGCTGTAAATCTATCCAATCAGGACATGAGACATAAGCTAGAGCTGGTGTTCGTTCCAGGCCGGAGAAAGATCGTGGTCAGGTAAGTAAAACAGGGGCTCGGGGGTACTGCAGCACCACAGAAGGTTTTTCAACTTAATGCATAGAATGAAGGTCTGGAATTGGGTAGCACTATGAACATTTTATCAATTATTTTAACCACTTCAATACCGGGCTTTTATACACACCTCAATACCGGGCCTATTCTGGCACTTCTCTCCTACATGTAAAAATAATCATTCTTTTGCTAGAAAATTACGCAGAACCCCCAAACATTATATATGTTTTTTTTAGCAGACACCCTAGGGAATAAAACGACGGTCATTGCAACGTTTTATCTTGCACGATATTTGCGCAATAATTTTTCAAACGCCCCTTTTTTGGAAAAAAATTGCTTCATGAATTAAAAAAAATAACAGAACAGTAAAGTAAGCCCAATTTTTTGTATTACGTGAAAGATGTTACGCCGAGTAAATAGATACCTAGCATGTCACGCTTTAAAATTGGGCACACTCGTGGAATGGCGCCAAACTTCGGTACTTAAAAATCTCCATAGGCAACGCTTAAATTATTATTTTTTACAGGTTGCCAGCTTAGATTTACAGAGGAGATCTAGTGCTAGATTTGTTTCTGGCACTCTAACGCACGCGGCGATATCTCGCATATGTGGTTTAAACGGCGTCTACATATGTCGGCGGGACTTGCGTGTGCGTTTGCTTCTGCACGCGAGCTACCGGGGAAAGGGGCGTTTTAATTTTTTTTTTTTTTTTTTTTTTACTTTTTTTTTTTGCAAAATTTTTAATTTTTTTACTTTTATTACAAGAAATGTAAACATCACTTGTAATAGGAAATGTGTGCGACAGGTCCTCTTTATGGAGAGATGCAGGGTCATTAAGACCCTGCATCTCTCCTCCAGGCTGGAAACCATGAAAAAACAAATTCACAGATCTCATGAATACTGTTGCTTACTAGCCGCAATCACGGCTTTGTTTACTTACGGGGACCCGGGCGTGACGTCATCACATCGCGCCCGGGTCCTCCAACGGTCCTAGAGATGACTGGTGACCATCTGGTCACCAGTCATCTCTATGCTTCCTGCCTATGCTGGACTATTCTTTCTCCGGGCCCCTGAAGGCACTGGAGAGCCCGGAGAAGCACCGGATGGTGGCAGGAGTGGGGGGTGGTGTCCCCTCCTGCCACCTGTAAGAACGATCAAGCGCCGCTATGATCGTTCTTATGTTGTGCAGAACAAAAGGATATCTGGATGATGCCTCTAGCTGCAGGCATCATTTAGATATCCACCCGTCATTTGACGTCCACCCAGGGTGGGAGATCCCATCTGTGGACGTCAAATGACAATTGGCGGGTATTGAAGTGGTTAATTAGAATATTGAATATAGTTATGTTACATTTTAATATTACAAAAAATAGAAGTATTAACACAATATTGTAGATAGATATATAGATATATATATTGATTTCCACATCAAACTAAACTACATAGCATGTCTTTTTCTGCAGGCGATATTGACCAAACCTTCACTCCCCTAATGAACTTCAGTTGTGGTATCATGGCTGGTATCCTTGCATCTGTAAGCACCCAGCCAGCTGATGTCATTAAAACTCATATACAGCTTTCGCCAGAGAAGTACAGCTGGACTGGTCATGCTGCCTACTCTATCTATAAGGTATGTTGTACTACTTTCTACTGCACCCCTGTTGTGCCCTTCCAATGAATGTATTTATGAATAATAGGCAGTTGGGTGTGTAGAGTACTTGGTTAATATGTGATGGTGGCCAGCTTCCACTTTTTTTTTTTTTTTTCTTCTTCTTCTACTCCTCATATGAGCTTCTTAGTATTTCCTTTCCTCTTTAAATTGCCTAAACTATGAATATTAAACTATATGTTGTTAAAAAAACATAAAATAACTTAAAAAAAAATAGCTCTTACCACTCTAGCTGCTTTTATAAATTGTGTTTTCCTTTGAACAAGATCACAACAGACTTTAAGGGCACATTAACACTTGTGCAACTTGTCATATGACATTGGACATAAGTCGCAGCCCATTTTTCGCAATGGCACCCTTTCAGTCGCAGCAGTTTGAAAAGGTGCCTGTGATACTTTGGTGCGACTTTTGTTGCGTCTTTGGTCCATAGAATCTAAAGTCGCATAAAAGTTGCACTGGAAATCGGAGACGTGCTAATGTTAATGGAGCCCAAAGTCTGCTTTCAGTTGATTTCTAACAAACTGGAAACACATGCTGAATGTTTACATTGGTGGGGCCGGCAGGCTTCCAAAATCTGCTTTCAGTTGATTTCTAACAAACTGGAAACACATGCTGAATGTTTACATTGGTGGGGCCGGCAGGCTTCCAAAATCTGCTATCATAAAACTTTAAGCCTAGGTTCAGACATATGCGGTGCAGGAAACAGACACCCCTGCATTGCAATCACACTTTTGTTTGTGATTTGCTGTGAGTATCAATACAAAGTGAACAACACCCCAAACGCATCACAAACACAGTGCGGTTTGTCTGCACTGGATTGCATGGTACAAATAGACCATGTGATCCTGTTGCGGTGCGGCTCAAAAAAAGGTGCCTGAATGTTTTGAGACTATTCAAAATGACACTGAATTGCACAGAAATGGTGTGGTTATAGTTTGAACCGGGGCAAAAAATGATTTTTCCATAATACTCAAAGTGAACCTGTGCCCAATTTATGCACACTATAAGTCAGGCTTAGGTAATCATTCATTTTGAAAAAGGTCTATGGCTTGATTGATATATTGATATATAAACTCAATAAGAAGCATTCCTTAACACTTCACGCCAACCGTAATGCAAATATGCGACCTTCGGCTTGAAGGGGTTATACCGGGGTGTAGAGCTGCAACTAACGATTATTTTCATAATCGATTAATCGTCCGATAATTTTTTCGATTAATCGGATGAAATCATTAAAAAAACGTAATGTGGAATTTTTTCGTTTATTTAACAGTAATAATGAAAAAACATGTTACACTCAAACGGCAGATTAAAAAACGTTTAACATTAACATTACACAACTTTGCAGCAGTGCTATTCCTCCCGGGAACACCAATGCTGGGGCACTGTTCCTCCCGGGAACACCAATGCTGGGGCACTGTTCCTCCCGGGAACACCAATGCTGGGGCACTGTTCCTCCCGGGAACACCAATGCTGGGGCACTGTTCCTCCCGGGAACACCAATGCTGGGGCACTGTTCCTCCCGGGAACACCAATGCTGGGGCACTGTTCCTCCCGGGAACACCAATGCTGGGGCAATATTCCTCACGGCAGGGCTTGACAAATTTGCTTGGAATCTAGGAGCCAGCTAAAAAAGTTAGGAGCCAGAAAACGCGCCCCGTCCCAACGAGCTTGCGCGCAGAAGCGAACACATACGTGAGTAGCGCCCGCATATGTAAACGGTATTCAAACCACAAATGAGGTATCACTGCGATTGTTGGAGCGAGAGCAATAATTCTAGCTCTAGACCTCCTCTAACTCAAAACATGCAACTTTAAAGGGTAAAAGTTTGACGCCATTCCACGAGCGGACGCAATTTTGAAGCGTGACATGTTGGGTATCAATTTACTCGGCGTAATATTATCTTTCACATAATGACACTTCTTTAATTTAATTTTTTATTAAAACAATTGTCAAAAACTGTGTGTATCACCTTGTGACACTGTTTGGGTGAATAGGTAAAGGTCCACTCATTTACATGGGGAGATCCAGATTCCGATTAGCACTGCAGACCCCCACAACCAACGCCATGGTTGTGGGATGAGGTGCTTTTGGGGAGGAGCCCCCAAAGCACCCGCCACCCTTGTTGAGGGCATGTGGCCTTGTATGGTTCCGGAGGAGAAGGGGGAGCGCTGCCAGGCTGCATGCCCAAGTAAGGACCTGGTATTAACGGGGGAGGGACTCACACGACATTTTTTGTTCTTTTTAATTGTCTGCCTGCTCCTTGGCAACCAGACACCCCTTCAGTCTATCACTATAATGAAGGCTGCTGCTATATTTATGCACCTTACTAACAGATCTGCAACTGCTGCCGCACTCTGCAAATCCCTTTACTGGCTTCCTCTAGCCCAGCATACAAATTTAAAAATACTAACCACATCATACAAAGCCATCCATAACACTGGCCCCAGCTACATCACCAACTTCATACCGAGATATTACCCGAAATTGTCCAATCCACTCTTCTCAAGACATCTTGCTCTCCAGCTCCCTCATCCTCCCATGCTCAACTTCAGGACTTCTCCAAAACCTCTACTGTCATCTGTAACTTCCTAACCCAGTATGTCAGGTTAGCTCCTACCCTGTCATCAGAATAACATTCACTGTTTAGTCACTTACCAATGCCCAAGTGCGATTATACATGTTGTTTACAATTCTGGATCATTGGAATAAGCTCACCACACATACAATCTTCTCTATATTTTCCAACAAACCAATGCAAGAGTCTGTGTGATTGAATACAGCTAAATTGAAGAGTTCATGTATGTCCTTTTATATTACATGGTTTTGTAAAAAGATTTGTACAGTCAGATTTGATCTGACTTTCGTTTATTTAGGCTTTCTAGTTGGATAGACAAAGGCAACACTATGGTGTTCTGGCTAAAATGATTTTGCATAGTAGCAGTCTGGACAGTTTTAGTAGCTGGTAAACTGTAGTATGTTGTATTTTGAAATCTAAATTATATAAAAACAGATGCAAAAATGGCATTGATGTCCCTGGTAAACAGGATTAAACTATCATTTGAAGCAAGCATTTTCATTCAGCTGGCTGCCATTCTTTAGCATAATTTTCTATTTATTTGATGTTTATTTTAGAATCATGGTTTGACTGGATTCTTTAATGGGGGTCTACCTCGAGCATTACGCCGAACCCTCATGGCAGCAATGGCATGGACAGTATATGAAGAAATGATGGAAAAAATGGGACTAAAGTCTTGAGCAAGATATTCATTAGTTTAGGAACCTTAGACTGACAAACAGCAAGCAGCATTCTGAACTTCACTGCAGCACAAAACTCTCTGCGTAGGTGATGAGAATAAACTGTCAAGTTGTGAGCACTGTTTACAAAATAACAGTTTGATTTGCTTTGAATTTTTTTTTTTTTTTTTTAAATACTCGTTTATATTTTGGGTGTACATCAGTGGTTTGAATCATGTCTCTTGCAGACTCCCTTTAGTAAGATTTCTTAATAGTAGCCTTTGAACAAAAAATAGAAAAGAGGCACAAAAATCTAGCATCTTATCACCAGGCAAATAGATTTCGATAAAGGTAACATATACACCAACATAATTTATGAAAATGTACTTGGTCTTGCATCATTGAGGGGGGAAAACTTCATATCAGAAGTCATCGTCAAACACACAACAGGTTAATTGTAAATGGTGAAAAAAAGACAGGATTATCTGTGATTGATGGCAGATCTTTTCAAGGAAAAAGACCACTGGAGCCCAATCTTGTATTTGGCACTTTTTCAAAGAAAAGATGGACTTTGTAGGCACATTGTAATAAAATATTTTTTTTTAATAATAAATAGATAAATACATTGATGCATCTATAAAACAAAATAACACTATACATATATAGATTATACTCAATGGGAGCTGTGGTGGCTCAACGTGATTGGCACTGCGCTGACAAGCCATTCACCTCTGCAGCCAAGGGTTCGGATCCCGGTCTCGGCTACATGTGAATTGAGTTTGGTGGTCTCAGCCCGGCTCCCGGTGGGTGTGCTATGCAAGATACGCCTGTGCTTAGTACGCCCACCCCCCCCCCCCCCCACAAAAACCACCACACTTGCACGCACACGAAATTGGTTTAAAACACATGCGGTCTCCTAAAATAAAGAGAGGCGAAGGACCTACGGGGCTGGCTGGGTGGGCTAGGCCCCCTCACTCCCTCATAGGGGGAGTCCCTCTGCCCCATTGGGGTCCCGTTGGGCCCCAGTTGGGCTCCCAAGAGGAGCAGGTAGGGTGGGGTGAGTGGGAGGCCCCCCTTCACACCCGCCATTGCCACCAGGGGCATGGAGAAGGATGGCGATTGCCTCCGGGTGGAGGGTCTGCCTACTCCCAACTCCTGCAGTCCGGCTCCTCTCTCTCGAGTTCACGCACAAAAATACACTTAAAAAAAAAAAAAAAAAGATTATACTCAATGGCCTCAGAGCTTGTTTGTGGGGCTGTAATATCAAAACGGATCCCACGCTGGGTGGAGTATTGATTCCTGGACTGAACCAGATGGATCCTTGTAACTTTAAAAAAATAAATAAAAAAAAGTTTTGTGATTTCGGATATATTGCTTCTTCAGGAGCCTTTAAAGAGAATAAATAGACTTTAATTAGAGTGTAAGATGAATCTGTACAGTAAAGCAGAAATACAGATTATTGCACCTTTTCATATAAATAGCAAGACGTCATTTATATTTATTTTTGTATATTTTATACTTGCCAATAAATGGTGCTTTGAAAAGCGGCTGCCCTGATACACACCACAGAGCCTGGCTATATATCACCCTTCTTATGATGACGATATAAGGGGAGAAAAGTTGGACCACAAAGTCCTGGGTTGGCCACAATTATCAAGGAAAGTGTTTGACACTGACGGGCAAAAAAAGGGGGATGCAACAGATAGCTCTGTAAATGATAATAATTACGAAAATTCAATCAAATTTGTTATTAAAAAGATGCCAGGGTGAATGAACAAAGTCACCATCCTAAAGCACACTTACCGTATGGCTCTTTAAAGGAAGGGACTGCCCGGGAGCCCCTTGGACTAGCGATAATTTCCCAAATAATCAATACCATCTTTAAAGCAGAGAAATATTTGTGTAATATTTTTGCAATTAAGATGGCTAAATTTAGCAAAAAATACCACAGTTGCCAATTGAATGGCCTAATCAACAAATAATTCAAAAGCAAACAGGTGTGCTAATATCTACCTGTAAATTGTTTATATACAGCGTGAGGTGATGATGCTGGTAATGAGGATGTCGATCTCTCATGAATTGTTCTGATAGCCAGCAGACAAGGGAGTCCCATGCTTATTTAAATATAATTTTGCTATTGCTAAATTTATTTGGCTATGGAGGTTTTTTCCATAGAATATTAGTTAAATGTTTCAATATACTCAGTATAATGTTTCTGTACAGTTAAAGTAAATCTGTTTGATGTTATACGGCATGCTTTGTGTAGCATGCATATTTTTTATGGTCCTGCCGCAAAGACACACCACAGTTGTCCTGGTTTTATTTCTACTTTTTTGGTTGTAGTTCCAATACTGACCACCCTGCCTGGTGCCACATAGTCAGGTGTTTGCGCTATATGGGTTTAAATGTGGCCACCCAAGCCACTGGGAATCTGCCCTATCCCTCCTTATGGTAGGGGTTGGGCTTGGATAATTAGCCAGCGGCACCTTCTGCACAGCTGTCATCATCGGATGACCAGCAGTGAAGCCGTAACGGGCTTCATTATGCGCATGCGCTGGATCAGCGCACGCGCGGTGCACTTTTTTGGCCAGCTGTGAGTGACATCAGACATCCAGTAAGACATGACGTCACTGGAGCGGGATGCATATAAACAAACAACCCACATGTAGCTCTCCAGGTGCTTAGGAGAGCGTCTAAGCGGGATGTACGGCTCAGCACTCGATGCTACCTTTTACCATCGGTAACGGATTACTTTTAGGAATCTCTCTTGAAAGGTAGGCCCTCACATTAGATCAGCAACTGGGATGATGTTTCCTTTCTGGGGGGTTGTTTTAATCACAGTTCATCAATATTGCTTTATGTCTTGATTAGATTTGCCAGTGTAGGACTGGATTACAGTTCTCGGTGCAATTTACCTCGCTCCCCGTTTTTTTGGATTTACCAGCATCATCACCTCACGCTGTATATAAACTATTTACAGGTAGATATTCGCAGACCTGTTTGCGTTTGAATTCTTTGTTGATTAGGCCATTCAATTGCCAACTCTGGTATTTTTTGCTAAATTTAGCTATCTTAATTGCAAAAATATTACATGAATATTTTTCAGTTTTACAGATGGTATTGATTATTTGGGGAATTATCCCTAGTCCAAAGGGCTCCTGGGCAGTCCCTTCCATTTGAAAGAACCATATGGTAAGTGTGCTTTAGGATGGTGACTTTGTTCATTCACCCTGGCATCTCTTTAATAACAAATTTGATTGAATTTTGGTATATATTATTATTTTCAGAGCTATCCATTGCATCCCCATCTTCTGCCCATCAGTGTCAAACACTTGCCTTGATAATTGCGGCCAACCCAGGACTTTGCTTTGTTTTTTCTTACATGTAAAAATCAATAAAGCATATTCCGGCTGAAGTAACAAAAGAAAAAGAAAAAACACATAAAACAATCCTACATTACTATCAACCTATAGTGTTGCTATAACGTAATTACTCGTGTCATCAAAATTAGGAGGATGAAGAAAGGGTATCGTGTCATGCTTGTCAGGCGACCACAGCGGGATGAGTTAACCCAGGACTTTGTTGTCCAACTTTTGTCCCCTTATATCTTCATCACAAGAAGGGTGATATATAGCCAGGCTCTGTGGTGTGTATCAGGGCAGCCACTTTTCAAAGCACCATTTATTGGGGTGTGTGTGTGTGTGTGTGTAATATATATATGACGTCTGGCTATTTATATGAAATGGCGCAATAATCTGTATTTCTGATTTACTGTACAGATTCATCTTACACTCTAAAGTCTATTTATTCTCTTTAAAGGCTCCTGAAGAAGCGATATATATGAAATTGCAAAACTTGTTGAGTTTTTTTAAAGTTACAAGGATCCATCTGGTTCAGTCCAGGAATCAATCCTCCACTCAGCGTGGGATCTGTTTTGATATTACAGCCCCATAAACAAGCTCTGTGGCTATTGCGTATAATCTCTGGAAGACCCTTTGGTCCTTTTTCTATGTATAGTGTTATTTTGTTTTATAGATGCATCATTTATGTATTATTAAATTAATTTTTTATTCTATTCCAATGTGCCTACAAAGTCCATCTTTTCTTTAAAAAAGTGCCAAATTATTTTTCTTAAACCCATATATGTATAGGATGTGGCACTTATTTTTTTTCAAAGTGTGTTTCATTACCACCCTAGGGCACCTGTAATCAACTCAAAAATCATTGTGTTATAAAATACCAAACTTTCAATCCCCTGACATCAATGGTAATCACTATGTGAAAACATAATTTGTATTGGAACTTGAAACAGGAGGCACAACAAATAGTTAAATGGCACCCTTAATACAAAAAAAAAAACAAAAAACGAAAGCTGTTACAGAATGCACTTACATGGGGTTAAATAAAAGTATGCTTATCTGTTGCTGAGAAAAGCCTGTGTTTCCCTGTCTGGTTGTGTCCTGAGTGTCCAGCTGGTGTGGGAGAGATCATCATGAGGAGAGATGCCAAAGGTTCGACAATCTTCCTGTGGCCAGCAGCAGCTGAAGATCGAGTATAAACTGCAGTGGATCCCCCCTAAGAGCAGAGTAGCAGATCTACCAAATGGAAACCGGTAGCAACCTCCTCCTCAAAGCTCCAAATCAGGCAATAAAGCAGCATTTCTGGGTAGTGGAAGATGGTAACTATAGAAGTGCATTTTGGTGGAAATGCCTTCTTTCTCAATCCTATGTTGGAGCTTGTGAATGTCCTCTATAAAATACTGTTCGTAGGGTCACTCCAGCCCTATAGCATATATATAGGCAAAAAGGTAGGCTGTGGGCAGGACCTGGCCTGAAGCTTTTTGGAGAAATAATAAAAAAAAGTGCACACATGCAGGGGCCAATTTGGATGGTCGCCCATTAACCTACCAGCATATCTTTGGCGTGTGGGAGTAAACCGAACTACCTGGAGCAAGCACAGGGAGAACATAAAGTCCATGCATTTTAGTGTCATGGTTGTGATTTGAACAAATGATCCTAGAACTGCAAGACAGAAGTAGTAAATACTAAGCCGCTGTGCTTGCAAAATCTCAGCAGACTTTAAATTTGTGCATCTATCTACCTCTTTTTTCAGAGTAGCCTTTCACTGTCCCCTTGCTAAAAGGTCTGGATGAGAGTCGCTGCCTGTCAGTTGAATTTTTTATTATAATCATTGCAGTTAAATACATGTTTTGCTATACTTATGCAGCACATATTAAGGGAGGGTAGCCCTGAAATGTAGTTGGGCAATAGCCGCAGCAGGTAGACAAAACTGGGGAAATTTGTTTTTGCCGTCATTTGAGTCATTGTACTAAGAAGCCTGCCACATGAGTTAACTTGCCAGCATTATTGTAGAGCTGAAATAGTAATTTTGGATAAAGTTCACCTTTTAAAATATGTACAGTTTTGCGATTAGTCCAAACATTGAGTAGGGGAGAATATACAAGCCCAGTTCCAAAAATGTTGGGAAGCTGTGTAAAATCTGTAAAAAACAGAATGCAATTGTTTGCAAATCTCATAAATATATATATATATATATATATATATATATATATATATATATATATATATATATATATATATATATATATATATATATTATATATATAATATATATATATTAATGGCAGCAGTACATCTTGAAATAGTTGGGATAGGGCAAGAAAAAGCTGGTAAAGTAAGGTTTACTAACAAAGAATACAATTTTCCACCAAATTGGGTTAATTGGCAACAGGTTAGTAATATGATTGGATATAAAAAGAACATCCTAGACCTAGAGAGTCAGAGATGGGCAGAGGTTCACCAATCTGTGACAAACTATGTCTAAAAATTGGCAAACTATTTTAAAATAATGTTCCTTAATGTAAAATTGAAAAGACTTTAATTTCAATAATTTTTATTAATTTCCCATTTAAGAAACATAGTACAAACAGGTACACACACAGTGCCGAGGCAATATGGCACATAAAAAGCCTTTAACATAGTATATGGGTATGCGATATAGTATGCCAACACTTGTGGCGACAGCCGCCGCCACAACCGCATATGAAACAATGAGGATAATAAAAATAAACTGCAAAATTAAAAGCAGTGATATAACCAAAAGAGCATGAATGATCAAAAGGTAATGAAAAAAAAGAAAGAAAAGAATCTTAGAAACAAAACCAACAAACAAAATATTGTGAGGCAATATACTTGGTGCAGTCAGGTACTTCTTAGGACAAGTTAAGAGTCAAACGTTACCAGTAGAATCCTATCTAGGAGAACTGGAGTACCATATGTTCCATGGTTCCCAAATTTTTACAATTAAAGGGTATCTCCCCCTACCGTGAGCGAAAAGTTGTTCATACGTACCATGAGTTTGAATAATTTGTGTGACCTCAGAGTCCCGGGCAAACAACATCCCTCCAATCCCCTGCGATATTAAGTCGTAAACCCCCTTCCAGTAATGATAGCTTAGGGCAGGGGTCCTCAAACTATGGCCCTCCAGTTGTTCAGGAACTACATTTCCCATCATGCTCAGTCATGTCTGTGAATGTCAGAGTTTCACAATGCCTCATGGGATTTGTAGTTCCGCAACAGCTGGAGGGCCGTAGTTTGAGGATGCCTGGCTTAGGGCATTCCCATAGTATATGATAAAGAGTGCCCACCTCCCCACATTGTCTCCAACAAAGGGGAGACCCACCTTCAGCAAATTTAGAGACCCTATATGGGGTAAGGTACCATCGGAGCAAAATTGTTTGGAATAGCGCCCATAAATTAGCGCAACTAGTGGAGGTATAAGACACTTTCAGTGCTGTAGCCCATTGTTCCTCAGAGTACACTGTTTTGAAATCCTTCTCCCAGGCGCACATAGAGGGTGACTTTGTAAACCTCTGTTTATTCTGAAGAGTAGAGTAGAATAGGGAAATACCCTTAATATTAGTAGACTTCGATAAGTAATACTGGGCTATTTGCCAGGGGAGGGAAATCTGCAGTCCACTCACCTGTTTTAGGAAATGTGAGATTTGAATATACCTATAGAGTTCGCTCTCAGGTAAGGAAAACTCCAACTGGAGAGCCCTAAAGGATTTGAGGGCCGGGCCTACATATAGATCTTCTAGGTTTAGGTCCCTAACAGAGTTCCAATTCGTAAGTGAGATACCCGGTATGTACAGGGACAAGGCAGACAAGGGAAACTTCAGAGTGCTGAGTTTATTAACAGAAAAATCTTGAGTGACCAACTCACGCCAGGAAGTAGTAGACGCAAGGATAGAAGGCCCCACGCCTGTCGACGGTCTTATCGAGGATCCGTTGGAAATTAGACAATTGTAAAGGTTTTTACCAGGTACTTGCTGTTGATCAAGAAGAGCCCACAGTGTAGGGGTAGGGTGTTGGAACCAGCCCTTCAATTGAGCCAGTATTGCGGCAGTGTAGTAGTCTCTGATGATTGTGTGACCAATCCCTCCCACGGACCTATGTTTGATAATTCTGCTAAAAGCGCAACGTGCTCTCTTGCCCCCCCCAAAGGAAGTTGTTAATAATAGATTGTATGGTGGAGAAAAAGGATTTGGGAGCGGGGATAGGAAGGGTTCTAAATAGATAAATCAATTGTGGGAGGATCTGCATTTTAAATGCGGCCAGGCGGCCTGACCAGGACAGTTCAAACTTTGCTAATCTGTTCAGTTTGGAGGGAAGTGACTGGATCAGAGGGGTATAGTTCGCTTTGAACAAGTCGGAGGTATTAGAGGTGAGCGTGATGCCCAGATATGAGATACCATCCTCTCTCCATACGTATGGGAACTTTTCGCTCAAGATATTTTTGGTGTACTCCGAAACTCCCATACTTAAAATAAATGATTTGGTGTCATTGACCTTGTAATAGGAGACGGACGAGAACAACTGTAATGCCCTCTGGACCGAAGCCAGGGAGGATTCCACACTGGTGAGCATTAAAACTACATCGTCCGCGAACAGGCTGATGGTATGATCCGAGCTCCCGGTTTTGAAACCGCTGATCCCCGGGTCAGAGCGGATGTGTGAAGCTAAGGTTTCCATTATTAAGTTAAATATGAGTGGGGAAAGAGGACACCCCTGACGGGTCCCGTTAGAGATTTTAAATGGAGTAGAGAGCATACCCGAGACGAACACTTGGGCTGAAGGGTCTGTGTAAAGTGCCATAATGGCGGAATGTATTCTGCCCTCGAATCCAAATTTAGTAAGTACTCTCGCCAAAAACTTCCAGTGAACTCTATCAAACGCCTTCTCTGCGTCCAAGGCAAGGAGCAGAGAAGGCGTTTTCGTAGTGTTGGCCAAATGAATAATATTAATTAGGCGTCTCGTTGCATCCAATGTTTGCCTGCCTTTAGTAAATTCCGACTGATCCGGGTGCACAAGAGAGGGAAGCAAATCCACCAGCCTGTTCGCAAGGAGTTTAGCATACAGCTTTAAGTCGTTGTTCAACAGCGATATGGGTCTAAAATGCTGTGGTACAACAGGGTCTTTCCCCGGCTTCGGCAGCTCAACAATCGTAGCCCTCAACTACTCCGAGGGGAAAGAGGAGGAGGAGACAGCTCCATCAAACACGTTAACCAGATAAGGGGCTAAAACAGATTTAAAAAGTTTTATAGTATTCCCCGGAAAAGCCATCCGGGCCCGGTGATTTATTATTGG
The DNA here is from genome assembly GCA_029574335.1 of Rana kukunoris. Lineage (NCBI taxonomy): Eukaryota > Metazoa > Chordata > Amphibia > Anura > Ranidae > Rana > Rana kukunoris. The sequence continues at coordinate 137,355 of JAJQKJ010001919.1, forward strand.
GGAGGTGGTCAATAGCCTTAGATATTTCATCCACTGAAAACTGAGAATTTAGGAGTTCCAACTGGTCTTCCGATACTTTGGGAAGGTCCAATTTATCAAGGAACTTCGAGATCATGGCTTCTGTAGGTTGAACCGTAAGTGGATCATCCTTCAGATTGTAAAGGGAGCTATAGTAGGTGCTAAAGGCATCCGCTAAAGCCTGTGGGTGACATATTTTTTCATGCGTGATAGGGTGACAAATGAAGGGAAGTTTCACCTTATGCCTTTTCCCCCTTAGGCGGTTTGCTAATAACCTCCCAGCTTTATCACCGCTCACATAATAAGTCATCTTGAGACGTTTAGAAGCTTTCTCAAAATCATTCAGCAAAATGAGACGAAGCTCGCATCTGAGATGGGACAGTTGTTCTGAGATTAAAGGGGAAACTAGTTGTTTGTTTTGGGCTTCTAGCCTCTGAATTTTAGATACAAGGTCCTGAATGGACTGTCTCCTCTGCCTCTTAGTCCTAGCACCCAGTTGTATAAGGATCCCCCTCATATAAGCCTTATGAGTATTCCACAGGACCATGGGGTCCGACACAGAGTTAACATTGCAAGAGAAGAAATCATTCAAAGTCTTTAGCAAGTAGTCTTTTGGAGGGACCATCCTGGAACAGCCTCGGGTTGGACCGCCAAACGAAACATGTGTTCACGCTTGACGAATCGTCAACCAAAAGCGTCACAGATGCATGGTCCGACCAAGTAATATAATTTATCTTAGAAGCCTTGATCCTAGTCGTCATCCACTTATCCGTTAAGAAAAGGTCCAGTCGAGTATAAACTTCATGGCTGGCAGAGAAAAAAGTGTAATCCCTTTCTGTACCATTAAGGCATCGCCAGGCATCATAAAGGTCATGAGTGTGCAAAGTAGGTTGTAGCGAGTGGTGACGCCTGTGGGAACTGAAAAGACTTTAAATATCTCCTCATCTACAGTTCATAATATCAAAAGATTTTGAGAATCTGGAGAAATCTCTGAGCAAGGGACAAGGCCGAAATATAATATTGGTTGCCCTTAATTTTTGGGCCCTCAGATGGCACAGCATTAAAAACATGCATGAATCTGGGATGGATATCACTGAATGGGTTTACATACCTCAGCAGGACAGTGCTAAACCGCTTTTGCATCTGTGACAACAGCATGGCTTCGTAGTAGAGTCTGGGTGCTTAACTGGCATGCCTGATGTCCAGACCTTTCACCAACCGAAAAATATTTGGAGCGTGTTAGGGAAAAAAAAATACGATAAAGAAGACTTAGGACTGTTGAGCAGTAAGAATACCATATCGGGCACGATTGGTACAACATTCCTTTCTCAAAACTCTAGCATCTGGTCTCAGTTCCCAGACGTTAATGTCTAATGTGTGTACACTGCTGCTGGTAAACGGACATTTAAGAGCAGTTGGGCATTTTTTTCAACTGCTCCTGAACTCTCCTCTGTTATTTTATCAGTACGTGTACACAGGGTCTTTTACAGTAATTTCTAGGCAGTTGAGTTTAGAGCAGGGGTGCCCAACCTTTTGAAGAGCAAGGGCCACTTAAGCGGCTTGGTAACCGGTTGCGGTTTACGGGCTACACTCCATATGCAGAACAGACACGGGCTCAGCCTATTCGACTCTATGGGCCCTCTGATCTGCCCCTTCTGTGTTTTTTTTTTTTTTAGTGGGTCGGATTAAAGGCAGGGGGGTGTAAACGGACACAAGTCTGTTTTACATTTGCAGCTCTATAGAGGTGAATGGAGGGTCTGATTGGGTCGGACCGATCATGTGAAAGGGGCCTCAGGCTGCTTTCACACTGATGCGCTGTGGTTTACCGACATTGTGGGTGCAGAGCAGTGCACTTGTGGCTTTCCTGCGGGTTAGCTGCACTTTGCCAAAGACTTCTATTATATCCTGCAGGTGTGGTGCACTTTCTAAAGCGCATCAAATCGTAGGTAATAAGAGGTCTATGGCTCAACCAGCCATACCAGAGCAGGAGGTCGGGGGCCACATCGGAGGGTTTCGTTGGGCACCACTGGTTTAGAGGCTTTTTTTGGAAGGCAAAAAAATGGGTTCAGAAGGTGAGTTTAGAGGTATTTCAATTGCTAAATGCATTTAATAATAACTTATTTTTTTCCTAAAAATTAAAAATTTTCTCAGTTTAAACATTTTATATTTTACTATTTTCTGTTGTGAATAAAATATAGGTTTATGAGATTTGAAAATCATTGCATTCTGTGTTTTTTATGTAGATTTTACTCAGCATCCCATCTTTTGTGGAATTGAGGTTGTAAGTTTTAGGCCATAATGTTTTATTATTCTTATTGAAATGCTGTATGTATTATAAAATAAAAATGTTAACTTATTTAATGTAAATAAAGTTATTGAAATACACTGTGTAAATGTGATGCTGAAGAATTAACTTTAACTTTGAATGCATACACATGACTATAGTTTTTATTTTAGCTTTTTGCATTGCAGGTATATATAAATATTTCAGAAAATGGACTGTAAACACTATTTCTCTTCCGTTCATGGACAGACACAGCAGCATTCACCCTAGGGTTATATCACCTTCCTTCCAGAAGAGACTAGGCAGAAAACAGCACTTCGAGTGTTAGACCGTTTCAGCAGACATCTCCGATCGTGTGTATGGGCTAGCGGACAGATTTGTCCACCCGACAGATTTCAAAGCATGCTTTGAAATCTATCGGGTGGAATCCGTCCGCCCGACATGTCTGCTGGTTAGTACACTTACCAGCAGACATGTCGTCCCGCACCACCGCCGCGCCGCCGCCGAATGGATTCGGCGCATGCGCGGAAGTGTTTTACTTCCTGGTGCGGTGACGTGGCGGCGTCAATGTCACCGCCACGTCACCGCGCCGTCCGCCGGCGGGGAATTTAATCCGATGGTGTGTACACGCCATCGGATCAAACTCCAGATCGGACATATCTGATGGAAATGGTCTGCGGACCGTTTTCATCGGATATGTCCGATCGTGTGTACGAGGCCTTAAACACTTCTGCAGTCCAGCTCCTCCCAGGGGGCGTGCCTCCCCTGGTATATAACCCCCACTCTGACTGAACAGCTCCAGTTTTTTTCTGCCTAGCATCAGGAGTAGACTGGCCTCTCTAAGTCATGTACTCTGGATTAATTTTTTGCAATTTTTTTTGCTTTTATTATTTTGGTTCCTGCATACTATCAACTGCAGACTGAGTGACAGGCTGGATCCTCGATCCTTGTAGTCCCCCCATGTTCGAGCGTGTGCCGGCCCTCAGCTCATCTCTGGGTTGTCCACCACATGCCCCATTGCTCCAGGGGTAGCTGGAGATCTACATGTTCTAGGGCACACATATGACCGTCTCTATGGCCTTATCAGTGTGTCTGGCCAACTGCCATGCCGTTCGCGGACGTTGGTTCAATCAGGAATGCCTCCAGCCGGTGGTCGCAGAACAGGTGAGTAGGCCCCTTGCCTCGGCAAGGTGGTATGGCTGGGGCTTTCCTGGGGAGGTCGACTGAGGGTACACCCTGCTTTCCTCTCCCTCCTTCCCCATACTGGGAGGCGGCTGTTAGGGGGGCCCTCCTGGGGTTCTGTCACTGCCGGGCTCTGTGTTCTGTGGGGAGCAGTTGGTTTGAATGAATGAAAAACTTATATAGCGCGGCACATGCGAACTCAATCGCCTCTGGGCGCTTGTTGTTTCTGTCTCTCAGGGCCTCAAAAGAGCAGAGTTTTTATCTGTCTTCTGAAGCTCAGGTGGTTTTCCTCCAACCGAGTGCTGGTTGGTAAAGCGTTCCATAGTCTGGGACCTTGGAAAGCAAACCTTCTTTCTCCTTTAGACTTGTATCTGGCTTTGGGTACCTTGACCAAATTTTGGTCGGATCGCAGAACGCGATTGGAATTGTGGGCTTCTATCTTTTCGCATAGATATTGCGGGGCCTTCCCATGGATGCACTTATGTGTCAGACAGAGGGCTTTAAAAGAAATTCTGTCTTTTACTGGCAACCAATGAAGGGCTCTCAATGAAGGGGAGGTTGATTCCCAGGGTTTTTTCCCAGTCACAAGTCTGGCGGCCGTACTCTGAACGACTTGCAGACGAGCGATTTGGTACTTGGGAAGTCCGAGGTAAAGGGCGTTTGCATAGTCCAGTCTGGAGTTCACAATTGTTCCCACCACGACTGCTATGTCTTCTTTGGGGATAAAGGGAATAAGTCTGCGTAGTAGGCGCAGCAGATGGTGAGATCCGCTGACTACTGACCCTATTTGTGCGTCCATTGTCATGTAGGTGTCAAAGATGACTCCGAGACTTTTGACTTTGGAGCTAGGGGTGATGATTTGGCCCAGAATGGGCGGGGGTGTCCAGGTTGTTGCCAGTTGACTCTTGCGACTGGCATGAAACAGGAGAAGTTCTGTTTTGGAACTGTTGAGTTTAAGATAACTCTTGGTCATCCAGTTTTCTATCAAAGAGAGACAATTCTCTAAACTGAAATGATGAAATGATGCGAAAATAGTTGCGTGTCGTCTGCGTATGAGTGATAAAGTAGTTGTTGACTACTAATGATTTCAAAGAGAGGGCGAAGGTAGATGTTGAAGAGCACCGGTGACAGGGTGGATCCTTGAGGGACTCCACATGACACCATGCGTTTTTCAGAAGTGAAAGGTCCCAATTTCACTGTTTGTGATCGGTTTTCCAAAAAGGAGGAAAACCATGGTAAATCACCTACTGTGACTCTGGCTACTTCAGCTAGCCTAGTCAGTAATAGTTTGTGGTCTACCGTGTCAAAGGCTGCGCTTAGGTCCAACAGAACCAGGAGACAAGATTCTCCTTCGTCTGCGGCCTCGAGAGTGTCGTCCCATATTTTGAGTAATGCTGTTTCTTTCCCGTGTCCGGGACGGAAACCCGATTGGTATGGATCAAGTAGATTATGGGTATCTAGATGCTGTTGCAGCTGTTGTACCACTACTTTTTCCATTACCTTGGAGAGAACGTTGAGGCCTGTTATGGGATGGCGGTGGGTTGGGTCCTTGGGATCCAGGGTAGGCTTTTTCAAGATAGGCTTGATTGTGCCCTCTTTCATCAGGGAGGGCACTATGCCTTCCTTAAATGACTGATTTATAAGCTGCATGATAGGTGGTGCCAAGATGTTTGCACATTCCTTCAGCAGTTTAGTGGGGATAATATCGTTGGGCGCTGTGCTGTTTCGCAAAGTACCGATGATATTTTTTGTAGCATCGATGGTGATGGGTTCCAGAGTAAACTTTGTTAAATGTAGAATGTTTCTATGGGTGTTGTGGGCCCGGTTGAGGGGGGTGTTGTTTTGCTGAATGCTTTCCCGGATTCCCTCAATTTTATTGATGAAGAAATCCAATAGTTCATTGCAAAATTCTTGGGTATCTGAATTGGGGGCTTCAAGACAGCCTGGATTCATGGTCTGAGTGTCCAACTTGAAGAGTTCCCGGGGGCGGTTTAGGGCGCTGTTGATAGCCTCGGAAAAATAATTTTTCTTGGCTTTGAAGATTTCTTTATGGTATTTTCTTGTTATTTCTTTGTAGGTGATGAGGTTCTCCACTGAAGTGCTTCTCTTCCAGGCGGCTTCCGCCCTTCTGCGCTCTTGCTTCAGTAGCACCAGCTGGTTATTAAACCAGCCGGACTTGTTTTTCCGGATGTGGGCTTTGCGTTTCGGCGCTACTAAGTCGGCTGACTGTGTTTCCAGTGTTTCCGAGGCTGTTCGGAATGGTTGGAGTGTTTTAATTTTATTTTCCAAAGTAGATTTGAAGAGTTCCGAATGGAGCTTCTTCTGAGATCTAGCCCAGTGTGTTGTCACCGGCTTGGGTGTTTTTTATCAATGGGGGAGTTTTGGAAATTATTAATTTAATTGCATGGTGATCTGTCCATGGCAATGGTTCATTTTCCAAAGTATTTATTTTCAGATTTTGTCTGAAAATAAGATCGAGTGTGTGGCCTGAGGCATGTGTGGGCCCACAGACTAGTTGCTGTAGCCCTAAACCTTCCAGGTGGTCAATACAGGCGTCGGCAACGGGATCCTGTGAGGAATTGGCCCAGAGATTGAAGTCCCCGAGCAGCAAAAGGTGTTTGCTGTTTAGGGTATAAGTGGAGATAAACTCCGTCAGCGGTAGAAGCTGCGATTTTGGCCCGGGTGGCCTATAACAGAGTAGAATCCAGACGGTCTCCTGGGGATTTGTTTGCAGCTGTAGAGTAGGGGTTTCCATGAATGGAAGAGGGATTTGAAGGACTGGTTTAGTGATCGCAAGGTGAGTCTTGTGGATCACCGCCAGGCCTCCTCCCCTTTGTCCTATTCTGTTTTCTGTGATAATACGGTAGTTTTCTGGCACCAGTTCTCCTAGAATGGTGTTAGTCGGCTGTGAGCCAGCTCTCTGTAATAAAGAGGCAGTCTAAGTCGTATTGTAGTATGAAATCATAGATTTCTAGTCGGTGTTTTACTGCCGATCTTGGTGTGGGGAGTGCTAGTGTGACTTTCTGCTGCGTCATTACTTTACACTCGCTTTTCCTGTAGCCCGCATGCTGTTTTCTGGCTTACAGCAGCCATTTTGGAAATAGTCTTGGCCTCTTGTGCCTGACATACCGCAGCAAAAGCCTGCAAATCGCTTCCTGAGGGACAGCGCAGCACAGCCAGCTTTCTCAGCGCTTCTGCCACAGCTACAACTGGGTCGGGTGGTGAGTTCCCTGTGGGGTCCCCTGCGCTGTATTTACAGCCGGGAGGACGGCCGGTGGGTGTCTGCCTTGCAGTGCTAGGGTGGCATAAGTGTGGGTCAACATGGAGTCTGAACCAAAGGCTTCCACCCCAACCTTGCCGCAGTTAACCCTTAGTGCCCCTGCGGTCTCTGTGGAGGCTGACGGCAGTCCTGGAGGCTTTTCTCACCAGGATTGAAGCCACTATTGGCCAGAAGGGGAGTAACAAATGCCCCCTCCCTGCGCCAGCTTCTGGGGATGGCTCTGACGCTGAACCAGACCGTGCTACTGCCTCTGCCTCTGGCTCTGTTTCTGTCATGTCAGACGATGCAGGCTTGGCCCATGCAGACAGTGAGGATGACTCTGTTTCAGGGCCGACGCATGATAAAGCGTTTGTTGGAGCCCTTATCACTGCAGTGCGGGATACTCAAAAACTTGAGGATTTGGCGGAGGCATCAGATACGCCGGTCCCTTTTTGGGTTCCGCAAGCCACCCGCGCTGCGAAAGTGTTTTCTTGTGTTCCATATCTGGACAAACTGTTGTACAAGGAATGGGATACACCGCAGAAAGCTTTTGCTGTTCCGAAATGCTTTGCGGTCTGTTATCCTTTTGAGGAGGACTTTTTAAAAAAGTGGGTCTCTCCTCCCTCAGTGTCCAGACTGTGTAAAGCCACCACGTTACCTGTGGAAGGGGCTCCTGCATTTACGGACCCTGCAGATAGGAGAGCTGAGGCTGTGGCCCGCTCCATGTTCACAGTAGTGGGTTCGGCTGTGAGACCGGTTTTGGCCAGGGCTCTGGTGTCGCAGACACTCAGCGAACGGACAAAGGTCTTGCTGCAAGAGCTTGAGACACAGAATGTTTCTGAGACCTGTGTGGACCTGGCCGACCAGTTGGTACAAGGTCTAAAATTTGTCTGTGAGTCGGCCCTGGATACGCTCCCCTTGCTTTCTAGGGCCTCCGCCTACGCGGTGGTAATGCGACGCCTGCTGTGGCTGAAGTGTTGGTCTGTGGACCAGTCTTCAAAAAAGTCTTTGGTAGATTTACCCTTTAAGGGTGAACGGCTTTTTGGGGCGTCCCTAGATGACATCATAAAGGATGCCACAGGTGGAAAAAGCACACGGCTCCCACAGTCTGGGAAGGGTAAGGAGCCTCGCCGTAAGCAAGGGCCCTCCTTTACTGCCTCCAAGAGGTTTTTTCGCCTGCCAAGTGCAGCAGGAAAAAAATCTCAAGGTGCTTAAGAGCACGCTAGAGGGCAAAGGCGCATCTGGTACCGCAAGCCTAACTAGCCTGCTTCCGCATGAAGGTCTGCCCCCGCCCGTGTCTCGGTGGAATTCTCTTCTAGCCGACCGTTGGGTTTGTGAGGTAGTTTCCTCGGGGGAAAACAAAGATAGTTTCTCTCTTGTCCGCCAAACAGATTTTTTCCTTGCAACCTCCAGTTCGCCGGAAGGCTCTGTCAGGGGAGTGATTGTACCGGTTCCTTCAGGGGAACGGTTTCAGGGGTTTTACTCCAATCTGTAGTCCCCAAAAAGGAAGGGGTTCGTCCAATCTTGGACCTCAAGGCCCTCAATTGTTTTGTCAAAGTGCAAAACTTCAAAATGGAGTCGATTTTGCTCAGTGGTGGCAGCGCTCCATCAGGGGGATTTCATGGCCTCCCTGGACATCATGGATGCGTACCTGCATGTCCCCATATGTTTAAAGCATCAGAGATTTCTGCGCTTTGCGATCGGAAAGGACCACTTTAATTTCTGGCCCTCCCGTTCGGTCTGGCCTCGGCACTGCGGGTATTCACCAAGGTGCTCGCTCCGATCCTAGCCCTGCTGAGGCAGCACGGGATCGCTATTGTGGGCTACCTGGACGACCTTCTCCTGAGAGCTTCCTCAAGCTCAGAGTTAGAAGAGGACGTGTCCATCACCTGCCAAACCCTACAGGAATTCGGCTGGCTTCTTTTTTTTTTCCAAAATCTTTTTATTAAACATTTTTCAATATCATACATTCCAACGCAAATCATATATTAACAAAATAAACTGACATACCTACATATACACTATTGTGGTCTCCTAAAATCCCATGTATCTATCAACCTATAGTTGTTCCAGGTGTTCACCTATTCCTACCCAAGGCCTTCCCCTTGGTTGACCTCGTTTAGTTCCCATGCAGACTCTCTTTCCGGGGGACATGGGAAAAACAGGGGGATGGGAGGAAACGGATAGGGAGGAAAAATGAGAGAGAGAGAGAGAGAGAGAGAGAGAGGGAAAGAAGAGAAAAAAAAAAAAAGGGGGAAAAAAGGGAGAAAGTTGCGGTAAATTTAGACATGTGCACAGAAAAAATTTTCGTTTTTTTTTGTTCCGTTTCGTATGGTCCCGTCTGTTCGTTTCCGTTCGTTTTTCGTAAGACGCCCGTTTTCCCGTTCGTTTCCGTTCGTTTGTCGTACGACGCGATTTTTTCATATTCCGATCGTTTCGTATTTCCGTTACCGTTTTATTTTCGTACATGCGGGATGATTCGTTATTCTGTTTAATTCATGTTCGTTTCTTGTTAGACAATAATTATCGTTAATTTTCGTCAATTTGCATTCTGTGTATCTTGAATGCTTTTCTTTTGTTAGTGTCAGTTGTATGTTCATTGTTCAATGACATCTATAACAAAAGAATTTTCATTATGTATATTGAATGAATTCCTTTTTCTGTTATAGGTGTCATATCAACATACGAAAATAACAAAAGAAACAGGTTCAAATGCAAATCTTTTGTTTATGTTTTTTTTTGAATGGCCAGAGAGTTACAATACTATTGTTAAGCCCCATACACTTGGTCAGACTATTTTAACAACACACATAAAAACGATGTTTTCCGATCGTTCTCAGAAAATTCGTTTGTTTTTAAACTGCATCAGAAAACCATTTTTGGTTCAGAAGTCTGGCCAACTGATCTCCCCTCAGATGAAAATCCACAGAAAAGTTTATTAGGCTTTACTATACAAGTGTACTCACTACTCTGCACAAAAGAGAAGCTGCTTTCAGTCACTGAGGCTGGCCATACATGTTCAATTTTCTTGTACAATTTTCTTTTAGATTTACCAAAAACCATATATGAGGTCAAACTAAACACTTTCAATTGTATGCAATCAGGCAGGCCCTTGCACTACATAGTTGAAGGTAAATCTAAAGAAAATTGCACAGAAAATCATGTATGGCCAGCCTAATGCCGCGTACACACGGTCGTTTTTTGCGATGAAAAAAACGACGTTTTTTAAAACGTCATTTAAATTGATCGTGTGTGGGGCAAAACGTCGTTTTTTGTCTTAAAAAAAACGACCAAAAAAAAATTCCAACATGCTTGAATTTTTTGTGTCGTTTTTCAAAACGTCGTTTTTTGTGTCATAAAAAATGATCGTGTGTGGGCAAAACGACATAGAAAATGACGTTTTAAAAACCCGCGCGTGCTCAGAAGCAATTTCTGAGATGGGAGAGCTCGTTCTGGTAAAACTACTGTTTAGAATGGATTAAGCACATTCGTTATTTTAAATCTAATGAAGAAAACAATGCGCTGTATTTGCCACAATGCTTTTTAAACCATTTCCAAGCTACCCTAAACTCCTAGTTTGTTGTGGCTCATCTTGTTTGACATATTTCTGTCAACCTTTTGACTTTATTATTTTTTTGGGCCCTTTTTTTTATTTATTTTTTTGTTTTTGTGGGACACGTAATTTTTTTGGGGGGTAATATCTTTTAACAGATGTTTTGAACTAAAATTTTTTTTTAAGGATTTTGGAGGAGGTGTGAAGTGACCACAGCAGCTTATTTTTTGTGGTTTCATTTACCCACAAGGAGGTTGTTGTTCCTTGTTTAATGTCGTTTTAATTTTTTAAAATGTGTCTGCCTACTCACTATAACAATCTCTATATTTGTTTGTAAAAAAATACACATGGTCAAAATTTGCAAACCAACCAAAATATACCTTTATTCAGGTTAAAAAGGTAAATAAATAAAAAGTACAACCATCTGGCAATCCAAAAGCAAAACCAAATAAAAACAAAGAAGCCTGGATAAAAACAAAGGAGACCCTGCTTGAAGTTGTAAACACAAGGGTCCACCAAGAAAACAATGAAGGCTGTGAAGGCCAAAAAAATTCGCTTCGGGGCATCATCTCCTCACTTCTTCTTCTTCCCTGCAGCCTTCCCTGCAGCCTTCCCTGCAGTCTTCCCTGCAGCCTTCCCTGCAGCCTTCCCTGCAGGCCGAGTCCTCAGGGGCTGTGTTTCTGGAGCCGACGTGCCAGGAGCCAGAGCAGGCTCAGGAAGAGGAGGAGCAGGAGAAGGAGCAGGAGCAGGGGCTGGAGATGGAGCAGGAGCAGGGGCTGGAGATGGAGCAGGACCAGGAAGCGCAGTAAGGACAGGAGTGCGAATCAGCCCAATGCCAATATCGTCATTGAGCTGTCCCAGTGTGGCCATGCTCATGATCTGGAACATAAGGGATTCGCAGCGCACACGCTGGCCCAGCTCTAGATTTTTAAGCTTGGCAGCGATCAGCGCTGCGAATCCCTCTTCCTCACTGGGCTGCTCTCTGATGGCCAAAGTTGCTTCACGGAGCATGGCCTGGGTCTCCTCCTCCATCTGCATGAGCCTTCTGGCCCTTTTTGCTGGGTTCCGGATAGGAGGGATTTGGGAGATACAATCACGCTGGCGTGACTCCTGTCTCCCACTGGGGCCTGCCTCCTCCTGGCTCCCAGTGGGGCCTGCCTCCCCCTGGCTCCCTGCGTGGCCTGCCTCCCCCTGGCTCCCTGCGTGGCCTGCCTCCCCCTGGCTCCCTGCGTGGCCTGCCTCCCCCTGGCTCCCTGTGGGGCCTGCCTCCTCCTGGCTTTGCTCTGCCTGTGTATAATAAAAAAGGGACATATTTTATTTTTTGGCTTCATTCATCACACACATTTCTAACTTAATGACATATCATAATTGAATGCTAAAATATATTTATCACAGGCCCTCCATCCCTAATTCTGTGGCCCCTTACACAGCTTTAGATATGTGCCCCCTGGAGCTGGGGGCGGGGGGGGTTGATGTTGACTGAAATTCCAAAGTAGGGGGCCTTTACCCAACCGTTTTTTTACTTTAGGGTGGACAAAATGTTAATGGCTAAAAAGGGTGTTTAACATCTGCGGCCACTGTATGGTGTACCTAATGGCGTACAAGAAAATGACACACATTCATTATGACCTCTGCATTTATGTATCTTGTCCCCATTCTGTTTGCCACTATTGCTTAGTGATATGTTCCAAATTTTTGGCCAAACATTTATATAATTTCAATCACTTGTAACATAAATTACTCATCATTATTATACTTTGCATTACAAAAATGAATCTGAAAATGCAATACCTGGCTCCATGGGTCACAATCTGCCTCCTCCATGAACTCAGGCTCTTCCTCTGAGCTTGCCTGCTCTTGCCTGCAGGGAACACTGGAGGGCTGACTGCAGGGAACACTGGAGGGCTGACTGCAGGGAACACTGGACTGTCTCCTTGGGGGAAGGGTAGACATGGATGGCCTGGACTCTATGTGATCATCCAGGAACTGCATCTGACTATAGTACCACAGGTTAGGCTTGTAGACGCTGTCAGCTGCAGCCCCAGATCTCATCGAGGCCAGGACTTGTGACCGTTGGGTCCTGTAGGTGCCCCAAAGCGAATTGATTTTAGCCTTAACAGTCTCCAATGTAGCGTTGGGGACCCTTGTTTTTACATATTCAAGCAGGGCCTCCTTTGCTTTCTTCCGGGCATCTTTGTTTTTATTAATTTTGCTTTTGGATTGCCAGAGAACTGGATGTTCCTTCCATCTCTGGATAAATTCTGTCAGAAATTCCGGATCCTTAAAGGCCTCCATTAGTTCTGCATGTACAAAACAAAAAACAAAGCCTAGTGTCAGTCAAGCCACTACTACTAATTAGCTTTTAAACACCATGGGGGTTATTTATGAAAGGAAAATACACTCTGCACTTCAATTGCACTGAAAGTGCACTTGGAAGTGCAATCGTTGTATAAATCTGAGAGGGGTAGATCAGAAATGAGGGGAAGCTCTGCTGATTGTATCAGACAATGATGTGCATGCTAAAATGCTATTTCTAAATTTATCCTTGCATGTCCTCCTCAAGATGTCCAGCGACTGCATTTACAAGTGCACTTGTAGTGCAAAGTGTCTTTTCCTTTAAGTAAATCACCCCCCATATCTTCTAGCCCACACAATCATCCACTGTTCCCTAATATTTGTAATGTCCATAATCCAGATACATACCGTCTTATGATCCGATCGTCTCTTCCGCCTTGTTCCGCAGGTTGTGAACGGCGCTTGCAATGAACCCCCCATATCTTCTAGCCCACACAATAATCCACTGTTCCCTAATATTTGTAATGTCCATAATCCAGATACATACCGTCTTATGATCCGATCGTCTCTCCGCCTTGTTCCGCAGGTTGTGAACGGCGCTTGCAATGGCGTGGATCCCTTTAAACGGCGCGAACGTGTGACGCGATGCACGAGATCCCCCCCTGACGTTCGGTCTCGTCTTTTCCACGCCCCTTTCTCGATCTTTCTTTGTGGGTGTGTTTTAGGCAAGAAAAACAAGATGGAGAGAAACATGGCAAGCTCAAGCCATCAGCAGGCCAGGCCCAGCCAACCGGACGATCCCGGCGGAGGTACAAGGCCTCAAACATGGCCTTCCAAGAGATGGTGGAGATGGTCACCATCTTACAAAGGGAGGATTATGACGGGAAGCATGGCCCTTACCTGCATCCAAACAGGGTGAAGGCCGACATCATGGAGAAGGTGATCAGGAGGCTGCATCAAAAATTTGGCCAACGCAGGACTCGAGAACAATTGAGAAAGAGGTGGTCAGACCTCAAAAACAGAGAGCCTGAACAACTCCAGCATATCAAGAGGCTGATTCGGGGAAAAAGTAAGTTTTTTTTTATTTTTTGACACATTTGTGGTGTTTGTTAATTGTGCCATGTGATTTTAATTTCAGGTTGTACTGTATCTGTTTGTGGGCACAAAAAGTGGTCGGAGAAGTCGTCGTTTATACGTTGTTTTTCGACCTACTAAACGACAATCTTCGTGCTAAATATCATCATGCGCCTAGTTCGCATGGACAAAAAGGAGTGTATAAACACTATATCATTCCCAAAAAACGTCTTTGTATTTGTTATTATTTGAACAAACGACGACTCCTAACGACCAATTCATGTGTCCCCAAACAGGAATCTTGCCATTTTTGTTGTAATGTGACTTCACTTGTGATCTTTTGTAATGTAGATTTGTACCTAAATTAAAGTCGATGTGAAAAGCTTAGTAAATATGACCAATAAACAGAAAAAGGAGAGTCTGCTCAGCAGTGGATTCTGCACATGTTTATATACTCTGTACTTGTATTTTTAGTTCTCACTCATATCTCTTTATAATCTTTTACCTTTCTTTTTTCCCTATCTTCAATCTCGTAGGGCGCAGTGAAGCAGCAAGGCAGGTTGGAACTTCCGAAGCCCCACCCCCGAGGGATGATGACGCTGCCACCACATCCAGTAAATTTCCTACACAACACTCATACCCAGGTAATCTAGATCAGGGATCCTCAAACTACGGCCCTCCAGCTGTTGTGGAACTACACATCCATGAGGCATTCATTGTAACACACTGACATTCACAGACATGACTAGGCATGATGGGAATTGTAGTTCCTGAACAACTGGAGGGCCGTAGTTTGAAGACCCATGATCTACATGTAGGTTTTCCGAATTTTAATACCTTTTTTGTTCCCACATTTCAGGAGCAAGTCGTGCAGCGACAATGGACAGGGATACTGCCAAATTTGTGCTGTCCGAAATATGGTCCTTCAGGGAACAACTAGAGGACATCCAGGACACTGCACGAGAAGTGGTAGAAAAATCAAAAGGGCTGGAGACACAAATTAAAAATTTAATAGATTATTTGGGTAGGTTTTGATTTATTTAGTGTTTATTTTGTAATAGAAAAAAGGTTTGGTTTATAATAAAAAAAAAAAATGTGATTTTATTTTTTGAATAATGTAAAAAAAAAAAAAAAAAAAAAAAAAAAGTGATTTTAGTTTTTGAATGTAAAAAAAAAAAAAGTGATTTTATTTTTTGAATAATGAAAAAAAAAAAATGTGATTTTAGATTTTGAATAATGTAAAAAAATAAATATATAAAAAAAAGTGATTTTATTTTTTGAATAATGTAAAAAAAAAAAAAAAAAAGTGATTTTATTTTTGGAATGTTATAAAAAAAAACAAAAACAAAAAATATATATTTGTTTTGTAACTAAAAAAAATGTTTTTAAAAAATTTTATGTCAAAAAGTTATGTTTTTCAAGATGCAAAAAATAAAAAATTTACAGTAAAATATGTGTCTTGTTATTTAAGCTCAATGATTAATAGAAAATACTAGGGTTGTCCCGATACCGATGCCGAGTATTTGCGGGAGTACTTGTACTCCCGCAAATACCCCCGATACCTAAATAGAATACTTCCCCCCCCATATTGCAGCGATGCGTCCCTCATACCTTTTTAGATATGCTGACGCCGCCGCATACCGCCTTATCCCCCCTGCACAATCGCATAGCTTACATTACAAGCATTCATTCTGAATACTTGTAAATGGCCGTGTATTGACACTCCCCCTCTCCGGATTGGACGGATCCCTCCATCCGGAGAAGGGGAGTTTTAAAACACGAAGCGCGGCCATTTACAAGTTTTTAGAATGAAAGCTTGTAATGCGCTACGCCAAGGATCTCCAAACTACGGCCCTCCAGCTGTTTCGGAACTACATTTCCCATGAGGCATTGTAAAACTCTGACATTCACAGACATGACTAAGCATTATGGGAATTGTAGTTCCTGAACAACTGGAGGGCCATAGTTTGGAGACCCCTGCGCTACGCGATTGTGCAGGGGATACGGCGGTATGCGGCAGAGGCGGCATCAGCATATCTAAAAAGGTATGAGGGACGCATCGCTGCAATATGGGGGACATACATGGCTGCATATGTGGGGGACATGGCTGCATTTGGGGACACATTTAAAAAAAAAGTATCGGTATTCGGGATCGGCGACTACTTGAAAAAAAGTATCCGTACTTGTACTCGGTCCTAAAAAAGTGGTATCGGGACAACCCTAGAAAATACCTAAAAAAAATGTATGCTGAGAACATTAAACAATGAGGGATAGTTATTTCAGTCCATCACAAACACATGGCACTATGATAACCTAGGACCGTGATGGCGAACCTTGGCACTCCAGATGTTTTGAAACTACATTTCCCTTGATGCTCCACTATACTGCAGAATGCATGAGCATCATGGGAAATGTAGTTCCAAAACATCTGGGGTGACAAGGTCGCCATCACTGACCTAGGAGATAAAATAAAAACACAAACCTTATAAATTAATTAAAGAACAAAGAAAAGACTGTTTGAGGCAAAAAATAAATTTAATTATTCAGCCAAGATCTGGCATTGGAATGGCCCCCCTACCCATAAAGTAGTCCACATATGCCTGACGCACAGCACGTGCGTTTCGGGGGCCAATTGGGGATGGGCAGCGTCACGAGCTGCCTCTGGAATGTCAACAGGGTCATCAGGCAAAAGGGTTAGGTAAGAAGAAGAATGTTTTTTTTAAATAGTTGTGTAAAATGCAGCAGCATGTAATTATATAATTCAACTTGTATTCGGCCATGTTTATGGCAGTAAGAAATAGCCGGAAACGGCTGGCCATGATGCCAAAGGCATTTTCCACCACACGTCTGGCTCTGGCCAGCCTGTAATTAAACACCCTCCTCTCAGGGGTGAGGGCGCGTTGGGGAAATGGCCTCATGAGGTGAGGACCCAAGGCGAAAGCCTCATCTGCAACAAAAACGAAGGGCAGACCCTCTTCATTATCCTCCGCAGGCGGCAATCCCAGGTCCTCGGAAAGAAGCCGTTGGGCGAACTCCGTCTCGGCAAAAGACACCACCGTCCGACATCCGCCCATTTTTCCCAACATCAAGATACAAGAACTCGTAATTGGCAGACACCACCGCCATCAGAACAACACTGTGGAACCCCTTGTAATTGAAATAATGGGATCCACTATGGGGTGGTGGCACGATGCGGACGTGCTTGCCGTCAATAGCTCCTCCGCAGTTTGGAAAATTCCATCGCCGGGAGAAGTCCGCTGCCACAGTCTGCCATTCCTGTGGCGTGGTGGGGAACTGTAGATACCAAAAAAATAAAAAAAATATCAAACAAACATTCCTAAAAGAACATCCCAAAACATTTTTTATTGATACCAAAAAAACAAACATTAATTTGAAGTATTATTAACCACTTCCTTACTGGGCATGTAAACCTGTATTTATGGCCCTTCCTGACCATGTGAAATTTCAGCTTGCGGCACTGCGTCGCTTTAACTGACAATTGCGCGGTCGTGCGATATGGCTCCCAAACAAAATTGGCGTCCTTTTTTCCCCACAAATAGAGCTTTCTTTTGGCTGGTATTTGGTCACCCCTGCGATTTATATTTTTTTGCGCTATAAACAAAAAACGACGACTATTTTGAAAAAAAAAACAATATTTGGGCGGGGGATTTACTTGTTGCTATAAAATAAAAAATTCATTTTAGGGCGATACGTATTCTTCTACATATTTTTGGTTAAAAAAAAAAAAAAATCAAAAAAAATCGCAATAAGCGACTGGTTTGTGCAAAAGCTATAGCACCTACAAAATAAGGGACAGAATTATTATTTGTTATTTATTTTTTTACTAGTAATGGTGGCGATCTGCGAATTTTATTGCGACTGCGACAACATGGCGGACACATCGGACACTTTTGACACCTTTTTGGCACCATTCACATTTATACTGCAATCAGTGCTATAAATATGCACTAATTACTGTATAAATGTGACTGGCAGGGAAGGGGTTAACACTAGGGGGTGAGGAAGGGGTTAATGTGTATCCTGCATTGTGTTCTAACTGTGGGGGGAGGGGGGGGTGACCGATCTGTGTCCCCATGTATAAGGAACACTGATCGGTCTGCTCTCTCCAGTGACAGGACGCTGTCATTGTGAGAGCCGGCAATGAGAAATGATCTCATATGTTTACATATGAGATCATCTCTCATTGGCTGCACAGATCGCATTGCAAACGGCCACTCTGATTGGCCGTTGGCGAGCTCGCGGCGAGCTGTGATTGGCTGTGTCCAAGGGACACGGCCAGTACACAAGTTCCCCGCTGCGTGCTCTGGAGCGCACGCTGGGAACACAGAAAGAGGCTGCCGTGAAAAAACGGCAGCCCAGAGATTTAGAACCACCCTGCGGCCGCGTTATATAGTCGTACGGCCGTAGGGAAGTGGTTAAAAATAGGAAAAATAAGAATTTTGATTTTTGATCACTAAAGTGGTTGATTAATCACACCTCTGATGGTCACAATCCTACAAAAAATTTTGAGGGGAGTGGAGGCCCAAAATGAGTTTGAGACCTCTAAAAAAAATTAAATACTAAAAAAATGTTAATTTATACAATTACAAAAAAAAAGAGGGGGGGGGTTGTGCGTGCACTACAATATAGGACAACATATAGGGGGATATAGGGACTTCTATAGACAGCACTACAATATAGGACAAAATATAGGGGGACTAGGCTAGGTGGGTTTGGGACACAAAAAAAAAAAAAAAAACCTGGACAGGTTGGCAAAACAAAAGATGCATGTAGGAGCAAATATAAAATGAATACAGCATGCATGGAGATGAAAGGGAACATTACCAGCAGATCACAAACAGGTTAATTAGGGACTGTTTAAAACCAAACAAATTGAAACAAATACAAAAGCCTAAATAAAACATAGTTTGTGCCTTTAAAGGCCACCACTTACCTTAATATAGTCCTCCTGCAGAACATGAATGATGGCAGAACAGGTCTGGGGAATTATGAGGCCCAGAGCCTGGGGGGAGATGCCCGTCGAGAACTTCAAGTCCTGCAGACTTCTCCCTGTTGCCAGGTACCGCAAGGTGGCAACTAGCCGCTGCTCAGCAGTGATGGCTTCCCGCATAACGGTGTCCTGCCTGGTGATATAAGGCGACACCGAAGCCAAAAGCTGCTGAAATACGGGGTCAGACATCCGAAGAAAATTCCTGAAATCATCAGGGTTATTTTCTCGGATCTCCCGCAGCAGAGGCATATGAGAGAACTGGTCCCTGCGAAGAAACCAGTCCTTGGCCCACAAAGTCCTTCTCGCCCTCCTCAAGGACCGGAGCCGGGATGCAGCACACATCCCAACAAGAAGCACAGCACGATCTCGGCGACGAGAACGTACCCGCAACATGGCTAGAAAACGGTCGTCAAATCAGATCGCACTAAAACACCGCTCTGAAGTACAGAAATGCCTTTGAAGAACGGACCTGCAAAACAGGAACGTGTAGACAAGAACGCACTGCCAAAACAGATACGATTGGAAAACAAGCACTGTATCACAAATACGACCCCAAAAGCACAAACTGTACGACAGTAAACGATATTAAAGCACGAAGACTGAAAAGCGCGAATCGTCTCTCACCAAACTTTTACTAACACGCAGCAACACAATATCAGCAAAAGAGGCCGTCTTCCGCATGGAAATGACCCTTTATAGTTCCGTCGTACGTGATGGACGTCACGGCGCTTTGCTAGACTTTTTGGGAAAAACGATGGTGTGTACGCAACGTCGTTTTGGAAAATGAAGTTTGAAAAACGTCGTTTTTTTTCATCGCAAAAAGTGATCGTGTGTACGCGGCATAACTCTCTGGCCATTAAAAAACCCAAAAACATAAACAGTAGGTTTGCATTTGAACCTGTTTCTTTTGTTATTTTCGTATGTTGATATGACACCTATAACAAAAAAAATTGCATTCAGTATTTTGAATACACAGAAAAAAGAAAAAAGAATTCATTCAATATACATAATGAAATTCTTTTGTTATAGATGTCATTGAACAATGAACATACAACTGAAAACGAACACAAAACAGATTTAAACAAAATACACAATGCAAACCTCTTGATACAGATTTAATTTTCATTATTTTGCCATTTTCGTTTTGTCGTTTTTTCCCGTCGGATCGTTCGTTCGTATTTGCGGTCGTTCGTTATGCGGCTCATCCGTTATCCCGTCGTTTTCGTATTTTGGTGCTTTACCGTTTTCGTATGTACACATTATCCCGCGGGTACGAAAATGAACATTTTCGTACGAAAATAACATTCGTACGAACGGGAATGCACATATCTACTTTTTATTAACGCCACGGTTTCGCAACAAATGAGACAAACTGGTTTTAAACCTCCCATGGGAAGAATGAACATGTATTGCTCTGTCCATTCATCTTTGAAGACTCGGTTCTCAGCATCTACCTTCCTTTTCTTGGCACAAGCCATGCTCTCTGGTGCTTTTGCTACAGTTTCCTCCACACACTTTGGAAATACTCTGTAAATGTAAAAGGGGTATTAGTGTTTCCACTTACATCAATTGCCCCTATCAGAGTAATTCATTACATTGGGTGCCCCATCAGACTACCCACAAAAATCAGTTGCCAACGTCAGAATACTCCCTTACATCAGGTATTCTTTTTAGAGTGCCCACTTACATCAGGTTTCTACAATGGAAGGCCCCCTTACAGCTGGTTACTCCCATCAGTGTGCCTCCTTATATCATTTGCCCCATTATATATTGTTCCCCCATCAGTGCCCCCTTACATAGCGTGTCCTCATCAGAGTGTCACCCTACATTAGGTGTCGCCATACGTGTGCCTCCTTACATCAGGTGTGCCCATCACAGCGCACCTGTACATCAGGTCTCCCCATCACAGCACCTCTTTACTTCAGGCATTCCCCATCACAGCGCCCCTTTACATCAGGTGTCCTCATCACATTGCTCCTTCACATCAGGTGTCCCCACCACAGCAACCTCTTTACTTCAGGCATTCCCCATCACAGCGCCCCTTTACATCAGGTGTCCCCATCACAGCGCCCCTTTACATCAGGTGTCTCCAACACAGCGCACCTTTACTTCAGGCATTCCCCATCACAGCGCCCCTTTACATCAGGTGTCCCCATCACATTGCTCCTTCACATCAGGCATCCCCATCACCGCACACCTTTACATCAGGTGTCCCCAACACAGCGCACCTTTACATCAGGTCTCCCCATCACATCAGGTGTCCCCATCACAGCGCACCTTTAGATCAGGTGTCCCCATCACAGCGCACCTTTAGATCAGGTGTCCCCATCACAGCGCCCCTTTACATCAGGTGTCCCCATCACAGCGCCCCTTTACATCAGGTGTCCCCATCACAGTGCCCCTTTACATCAGGTGTCCCCATCACAGTGCCCCTTTACATCAGGTGTCCCCCAAAACAGCGTCCCTTTAAATCAGGTGTCCCCATCACAGTGCCCCTTTACATCAGGTGTCCCCATCACAGTGCCCCTTTACATCAGGTGACCCCAACACAGCGCACCTTTACATCAGGTGTCCCCATCACAGTGCCCCTTTACATCAGGTGTCCCCATCACAGTGCCCCTTTACATGAGGTGACCCCAACACAGCGCACCTTTACATCAGGTGTCCCCATCACAGTGCCCCTTTACATCAGGTGACCCCAACACACAGCGCACCTTTACATCAGGTGTCCCCATCACAGTGCACCTTTACATCAGGTCTCCCTATCACATCAGGTGTCCCCATCACAGCGCACCTTTACATCAGGTGTCCCCATCACAGTGCCCCTTTACATCAGGTGTCCCCATCACAGTGCCCCTTTACATCAGGTGTCCCCATCACAGTGCCCCTTTACATCAGGTGACCCCAACACAGCGCACCTTTACATCAAGTGTCCCCATCACAGCGCCCCTTTTACATCAGGTGTCCCCATCACAGCGCACCTTTAGATCAGGTGTCCCCATCACAGCGCCCCTTTACATCAGGTGTCCCCAAAACAGTGCCCCTTTACATCAGGTGTCCCCATCACAGTGCCCCTTTACATCAGGTGTCCCCATCACAGTGCCCCTTTACATCAGGTGTCCCCATCACAGTGCCCCTTTACATCAGGTGTCCCCATCACAGTGCCCCTTTACATCAGGTGTCCCCATCACAGCGCACCTTTACATCAGGTGTCCCCATCACAGTACCCTTTTACATCAGGTGTCCCATCACAGCGCACCTTCACATCAGGTGTCCCCATCACAGCGCACCTTCACATCAGGTGTCCCCATCACATTGCTCCTTCACATCAGGTGTCCCCAATACAGCGCACCTTTACATCAGGTGTCCCCAATACAGCGCACCTTTACATCAGGTGTCCCCAATACAGCGCACCTTTACATCAGGTGTCCCCAATACAGCGCACCTTTACATCAGGTGTCCCCAATACAGCGCACCTTTACATCAGGTGTCCCCAATACAGCGCACCTTTACATCAGGTGTCCCTATCACAATGCTTTTTAAAATCGGGTGTCAGCACAGCACCCCTTTGCATCAAACATTCCCGTCAGAGTGCCTCCTTACAGCAGATGTGCCCATCAGAGTCCCCCTTAACATAAAATGTGCCCATCAGCGTGCACATTAACATAAAATAAGGGTCACCTTTAGGCTTAAGGGGCACTCTGATGGGCACATTTTAATTTAAGGCACACTCTGATGAACAGATTTTAATTTTAGGGGCACTCTGATGGACACATTTTATGTGAAGGGGCACTCTGATGGGCACATTTTAAAGCAGAGGTTCACCTAAAAATACATTTTTAACATTGCATTTATGCGATTCATGACAATTAGAATCGGCAGTTTTTTTTCAAAATAGGTGCCGTACATACGGCATATGTATTCTCACCGCCGCTTCCGGGTATGATCATCGGGACTGGGCGTTCCTAATTGATTGACAGGCATCCGACCGACGCATACAGCGCGTCACGAGATGCCCAAAGAAGTCGAATGTCGGTGCGCAGGCGCCGTATAGAGCCGCACCGACGTTCAGCTTCTTTCGGCATCTTGTGACGCGATGTATGCGTCGGTCGGATGCCTGTCAATCAATTAGGAACGCCCATTCGGCGGTGAGAATACATATGGAAAATGGTATGTACTTTTAAAAAAAAAAAGCGGATTCTAATTGTCATAAATCGCATAAATGCAATGTTTAAAATTTATTTTTAGGTGAACCTCGGCTTTAATTTAAGGGGCACCATGATGCACACTTTTTATTTAAGGGGCACTCTGATGGACACATTTTATTTTAAGGGGCATGCTGATGGCTATATTTTTATGTCCACGCCTGATAGGCACATTTTATGTTAAGGGGAACTCTGATGGCTACAACAAAATATGCCCATCAGTGTGCACATTTAAAAATATACCCATCAGCGTGCCCCTTAAAATACAATGTGTCCATCAGAGTGCCCCTTTGAATTAACATGTGTGCATCAGAGTGTCCTATAAATTAAAAGGTACCCATCAGAGTGTGCCCAAACAGAAGAAAGGTGTATGCCCCGCAGCGTGCACAATAACATGCCCCACATACCTTGAATGTAGGTCGGAGGGCACAAGTACACGAACAGCGGGAACCGCAAGAACAGGGGGCGTGGCGCGCACACTGCAAGGAGAGCTTTCCTCAAATCAGGGGAGTGCAAGCAGCATGGGGGGCGGGCGCGCACGTGACGTCACGTCCCGCTCCTACTCGCGGCCTACAAGCGACACTGGTTGCTAGGGAACCCCGCGGAACAGCGCGGTCCCAGCAAACCAAATGCTATCACTACTGGTGGCCTGGCGGTCCGGGCAGAAGCATCACGGGGGCCGGACTCGGACCGCGGGCCGCCATTTAGTGACGGCCGCCCTAGGGTGTCTGCTAAAAAAACATATATAATGTTTGGGGGTACTGCGTAATTTTCTAGCAAAAAAATTATGATTTGTACATGTAGGAGAGAAGTGGCAGAATAGGCCCGGTATGGAGGTGGTATAAAAGCCTGGTATTGAAGCGGTTAAACATTAAGCTTGTCTTGCAAGACGCTCTCAAACCAAGGTTTTACTGTACTGCACTTGCCACGGTATTTTTAAATGATGAGCTGTTGTGCTCTGACAAGGAACGCCCCCCAATAGTAGATTATGGGGCCCCCGGACAATAGCAGATTATGGGGCCCCCGGGCAATAGGAGATTATTGGGCCCCCCGGGAAATAGATTATGGGACCACACAGTATACACACATACAGTATACATACACAGTATACACACACAGTATACATACACACAGAATACCCCCCCTGGCCAGTACACTCTGGTCAGCACTCTCAACCATAAGATTTGTTTTACCCTTAGGCGAAAAGGGGTTAAGGTAAAAAATATTCTGTAATCAGTTCTGGCCCTAACCCCCATAAATACTTACATGACCCCGATCCCAATCTGGGGCTCTTCCTAAGAGTAGCAGATCTCTCCCTCCTCACTGGCTCTTGCTGCTGTCAATCAAATCCTATGAGAAGGGAGCGGGGAGGGGCTTAGCAGCACTGTGTGTATGCCAATAGACACACACAGCCTGGCTCGAAAGTGAACCTTAACAAGTGCTCCCATTGAAAGTGGCTTCCTCAGGGGGCAACTCAGAAGGAAGGAGGAGCCAGGAGCGCCAGCAGGGAACCCAAGTACAGGAGGATTGGGGATGCTCTGTGCAAAACCATTACACAGAGTAAGTATAACATGTTTGTTATTTAAAAAAATAAAATAAAATTAGACTTTGCACAAATTTTATTTTGATTCTCTGGGAATGTATTTAGCTGATTTAAAGTTACAGGTGGAATAGACTTGACCAGGCCACGAGGAAACAAATAGGAGAAGTTCATGGTCAGGGTTTAGATAACTTTAACAATGCGTTTCACATTTACGTTGAATGGCTCTCCGGTAGGAGCGTATTAGGGGAGATTCAGGTGGTATTGTGTGTCACATAGCGTCTGTATTGTGTTTTCTGGTTGCTGTGAGCACAGATAATCTAGGATTATTTACAGGCTTTACTCCTATTTCTCAACACTCTGGACAAGGGTAAGATTTGGGGAAGGTATAGAACATAACGCGCTCTAATTCAGACATGTAATGTGACTCCAAACAAAGACGCACAGTCTTAGGTTTGTGTATGGAACATGCGTGTCTGTTTAGTATTCAGCACGGAGGTCACATTTCTGGAAAATCCCATTCTGATTGTACATATCAACTCCAATCCCAGAGAAAAACTACAACTGATTGGAGCTGATTACTCTCTAGGCCTTGGTTCTCATCACTACGCACTGCATTCTACATGTTGGGCAGTCCATTAATTTTAGCTGGGGGAAAAAAGTCGCTTACCCTTTTTTAAAATCACGCTATTTTATTTTACCAATGCGTGGGGGTGCCATTTAAAATGAAGAACAGTGTATTCTGCCTGTGGGTCAAAAATTTAAGAGCATTCCTGACCCACACAAGTGTGAACCTAGGCTAACTTAGGCTAAAGGGTCAGCATGAGTGTTGCCAACCTGCAATTTTCTCCTGCCGGTAAGTAAAATTAAAAAGTTGGTCTGGATCTGGCTGAGACCCAGGGCCGTTTGAAGGATTTTGGGGGCCCCAAGCAAAATGGGGACCCCCAAGCACCCCCCTCCCGCACGCAAAGCCTACGTTAGCGCTACACTAATTTTTTACACCCATGTTCTTACTCCTCCCCTCCCAAGTCCCTGTGTTTTTCTATTCTCACCTCCCTTCTTCCCTGTAGGCTGCCGCTGTAGCGGGGCCGAGCTTCTCTTCCTCCTGTCAGTCTGGTGTTCTATTATTATGGGCCCCCAGGCCCCTATTAGGTACAGGAGATTCAGTTTCCTGTGTTCCTGGCCGGACTGACAGGAAGTGTCAGTCCGGCCGGGAACAGGACACTGTACCACGGATTCAGGAAACTGAATCTCCTGAACCTCGCGCGGTACCTGGCCGGACTGACAGGACTCCAGGAGGAAGGAAGAGGAGCTTGGCCACGCTACAGCCTGGGAAGGGGAAGTTGGGGGCCCCCTGCAAGCTTGGGGCCCCAAGCAATTGTTTGTTTTGCCTGTCCTGTAGCGACAGGCCTGCTGAGACCATCCAAGTGCCTGCTAAAGTGTGATTGTGTGGCTCTAGCGGAGGTGGTGCCTGAGTATGTCGTGTGATGTCATGAACCAAGCAGAGCAGCCAGAGCCTCATGTGTGGGTCTGCGATATGGGAGCAAGACAGGCTGGTTCCGGGACCATCAGTGTTGTTTCGACTGAAGTGGACTGGAGGCACCACTGGGCTTGGGGAGAGACTGTCACTGTGACTCAGGAGGGGACATGTTGTGTCAGTGAGGTCTCATCATCATCTGTGCTGCTGCACACTGCTGTCAGTGTCAATGTGAGAGTCAATTTCATGTGTGTGCATTCTAATTTCTTGCCCTCCTGTCCCTGAGCTACTTACTTACTATATCAAAAATAAAATAAGAAATATGTTTTTTTGCCTTATTATGTACCATAAATAATATTGCTAATTGCATGTTGTATTTGTTTGTAGCAGTGCTGATCCTGACCTTACTGGGGCCCTAAGTACAATGACATATCACATTAAAGTTGAGAACCGGGGGGAGGGGGGCGCTGTTGGAAATGACAACTTACATTAAAGCGAGAAGCGGGGGGTGCTGATTTCTTACCTCTCTTCTCCCATGCAGCCAGCGAGTTGAGAAGCGGGGTAAGGGGCCGAAAATTACTTCTCACCAGAGATGTACCCCCATACTCATTCACCTAGGGTGGGGGGCCTTACTTATTGAAGGGGGCTCCCAGATCCTGATAAGCCCCCCGCCCGCAGACACTGACAACTAACGGCCAGGGTTGTTGGGAAGAAGCCCTGTCCTTATCAAAATGGGGACAGGCTACTTTGGGGTTGGGGGGCCACAGGGCACCCCCCTGCCCCAGAGCACCCACCTCCCATGTTGAGGGCATGTGGCCTGGTATGACTCAGGAGGGGGGGGGGGGGGCGCTCGCTCATCCCCACTCCTTTCCTGACCGGCCAGGCGGCGTGTTGGATACGGGTCTGGTATGGATTGTGGGGGAACCCCCACGCCGTTTTTTCAGTGTAGGGGTTCTCCTCACAATCCATACCAGACCTAAAGGCCTGGTATGCCCCTGGGGGCGAACTCATGCCGTTTTTTTATTTAAAATTTGGCGTGGAGTTCCCCCTCATGATTCATTCCAATCCAAGTCGGATCCCCATCGCTTCTATGACGCGCTCACTGGAATGTACTTTTTCTATTCCAGCGAGATGTGGGCACCATGTCGCCGAGAATCAGCACAATGCCGTCGTGCTGGAAACACATTCTCGGGGACAGGTACTGTATAATTGTTGGTCCGCAGAGACAGCTTTATGGAGCGATATCTCAGGTAGGTTTAGATTAGGATCCATACATGCTTTACATCAGCGGTATCCAAACTGCAGCCTGGGGGTCAGATTTAGCCCTTTGCTTGCCTTTATCTGGCCCTTAGGGGACTATCCCCCCCCTCCCCTACTAGGCACTGTTTCTCATACTGACATTAACAATGGGATAATATTTCGCCCACTGACACCAATGATGGGGCACCATTCCTCTCACGATCATTCCTGCTGACTAATGATACACCAATTAGCCAAGAGTGTGTAGATACCTCTTTAAATAATTGAGTTGAGGTGTCTCCATTGAAGGGCACAATTATGCTCTTCCAACCTTGTGGTAACAGTTTGGTGAAGGCCCTTTTTTGTTCCAACATGAATGATGGTACCCCTGTGTACAAACCCAGCCCCATAAAGACATTGTTAGATGAGTTTGGTGTGGTTGAACCCGAGTAAACCCCAACAGAGACCTAACTTTAACCCTACTGAACACCTTTGGGATAAACAGGAACACCGACTGCAATCCAGGTCTTTTCATCCAACGTCAGTACCTGATCTCACAAACGTTCTTTTGAAACACAAATTCCCATAGACACCCTCCAAAAATCAAGCTCTCCCTAAACAATGAAATCTGTTATAGGGGGACCAACTCCATATTAATGACCATGGTTTTGGAATGGGATGTCCAGTTGTCCAATTAGCTCATATAGGTGTGATGGGCAGTTATCCATAAACGTTTGGCCATAGTGTATTTCATTTAGGCCGCGTACACACGATCGAAAATATCTGCTGAAACTGGTCCGCAGACCAGTTTCAGCGGACATATCCGATCGTGTGTACGGCCTAGCAGACAGGTTTCCAGCAGACAAAAGTTTTAAAGCATGCTTTAAAACTTGTCTGCTGGAAAGCTGTCTGTCGGACATGTCCGCTGGTTAGTACGCCTAACCAGCGGACCGAAATCACCGAAAGGATTCAACGCATGCGTGGAAGCGTTTTACTTCCTGGTTTGCGGACGTCGCGGCGGTAACGTCACCGCCATGTCACCGCGTTGTCTGTCCGCTGGGATTTTGGTTTGATCGTGTGTACACACATCACACCAAAACATCCCAGGAGACATGTCCGATGAAAGCGGTCCGTCGGACCGTTTTCATCGGATATGTCTCCTCGTGTGTACGCGGCCTTAGAGGTGGAGCCTGATTGGTGGAGTTAACATTTAGTGTCTTATTCCTCTTGAAGGTTACACATTTAATTACATTTTATGCCTGTAGACCTTCTTAGTATGCAGAGTGATTTATTAGAACTCTAGTTATAATAGCCAATGTTTGGGGACTGCGCAGGGTCCCTTTAGCAAGGCATTATGTGGCTACATAGATCCATCTGCCATAGTTTGTGGCATTGTTTCTAACTGCCCTGGAGTTCTGTATGGTTTTACTGCCTCACTGGCTGTTGCCACTCTTTGTCTTGCATTCTCCTTAAAGTTGAATTCCACATTTTACATAGTTACATTGGCCCAGCATATACCAATGTAACTATGCATATACCATACCCACGGGATTCCTATAAAAGCTGTAAATCACTGTAGTATACATTGTTACTCTAGCGCAGGGGTGTCAAACTCAATTTCATCGTGGGCCACATCAGCATTATGATTGCCCTCAAAAGGGCCGGTTGTATCTGTAAGCTTAAATGTCCAGCACATCCCCTACCCTTACTTTAGATGCCAAGAGCCCCACCACCATCAGAAGTTGAGTCCCCCACTCTCCCTTACATCACAGTGCACCCCCCTTTCCTCATGCTGCTGCTGAGAAGGAGCTGGGTGCATTGCTTAAAAACAGAAAGTAGGGGTCTAGAGGAGGACCAGAGGAGGGCTGCAGCTGAAGGAGAGGTGCAAGGGCCACATTAAATGGCCTGGAGGGCCGGATTCGACCCGCAGGCCTTGTGTTTGCCACCTATGCTCTAGCGGTTTCCATTAGCTTCCGAGTCCTGTGTTGAGTGGCTGCCCAGCTGCATTATGGACACAGGAGGTTGCTTGCTCAGCGTGGACACCATTCAGCGAATGTTTTTTCCGGCGGATGTGCGCTCCAGGCTCTGAAAACACTGGTGAAGCAGTCACACCATCTAGGTCATTGGCTGAAGAAGGAACCAATCAGTAGTTCCAAAACGTGTCCCATTTTGATTAACTACTTCCTGGTGTCCCCTCCTGCTGACGTCATTTCCGGGATCCTTGTTCCATGCTGACCTAGATAATGTGACTGCTTCACCAGTGTTTTCAGAGCCTGGAGCGTACATCTGCCGGTCTCCCTGCTGGAAGCTGTATATACTGGGACCTTCGTGATGCTGGATCACCCATTGTACATTATTTGCTAGGTCCTGACATTCGGAGCGCCCTTGTTACATGTTTAACTGAACCCTGTGTAATGGCTGAAGGACTGAGAAAAATAAGACACCATAAGGAAACATAAACTCTCCAACATCTTCGAAAAATTATTCATGTTAAATATTTTTTATCCTTTACAGGTCCTTGGAGAGGTGTCCTTGTCCCACAAAGCTGTGCAGGCAGTAGACGCTGTCCCTAGTGGCCAGGCAATGGCAGTAGCAGGAGTTGGAGGAAATCTTCACATCGCAGAGCTCTGCTGATCTTAAAGATAGGATAATTGTCTGGCCATATTGACCAAAGATGTAGAGTGCAGGGTTTTTTGGATTTTTTTGGAGACATTAAATTTTTTTATAAGCAGGTTCATTAACTTTATTGTCTAATGTAGTTATATGTATCAGTCCTTTAAAGTGTTAATAAGTTGCATTTCTATGTATTCTTTCTTTACAATGTATCCAGTAAATACAGACGATGGTTAAGCCTCTTTGCTGTTGGTTTTATTCCACTTAATTACATTCGGCTCTCTCCACAGAAGATGTTGAGTGAGGAGCATTTGGTCCTGGTGCCAGCAGATGCACTAAAGCTATAAACAAACACACTGGTGTACTGGAGCCAAATATTCAATGTAGGACATGCTGGGGGAAGGTGTACCATACACCTGAACAGGGCCCTATCTTACAAGGGCCCTATTGAGAGAAAACAGCCAGTAGATGGTTAGAAAGGAGGAGGTCCTCATCATTCTCAGGGAGAAAAAAATGCCTGGTCTGTTTTTGTTTGCTCCAACCAGTCATCCAACAAGTAATGGAGCCAGGATACTAGCCCTGGAGCTTCCACCAAAACAAGTCAGAAAGTGTAAAGGTTAGGTTTTAGGTAAAGGTTAAGTATAATTGTTAGTTGGTTTCATGGGCAAAATAAGTGTAAGAATTAAGTTTTAGGGTCAGATTTAGGAGTTAGGTTTAATGGACAGATGAGGTGTAAGGGTTGGGTTAAGTGAAAAGGTTAGGCTTCTGGGACAATTACATGTAAGGATTGAGTTTTGGGGTCAGGTTAAGAGTGTAGGGGTTAGGTTTCAGGGTCAGATTAAGTGTAGGGTTAGGTTTCAGGGTTAGGTTACAGGTTGGTTTTTAGGGTCAGTTTAGGCGCAAGGGTTAGGTTTCAAGGACTGGTTAAGTGTAAGAATTAGGTTTTAGGGTTAGGTTTCATAGGCAGATTAGGTTTAAAGGGGTTGTAGAGACAAAAATATTTTCCTCTTAAATTAAAGTCTGACAGTAGCTGATAAAGTAAAATGTAATGTTTTGCAGTATAACTAGTTTGATAACTGTTGAAATCTAGCTGTTTTATTCACCTCCGTCACTCCTGAATCGTTATTCTCACTGACTTCCTGGTTTGCGGTGCGCATTCATTCTTGCTGCATCACGGCCCTAATGGGAACTACAGTTCCCATAAGGCTTGGCCTCCATGCCTGTGAGGGATAAGAGAGCATCTTCACGCAGGACTGTAGTCATAGGGAGGGGGTGAGCACATTCTGCTTTCCACCATGCAAATGGCTCAGATGCTGGTGGAAAGCAAGAAGAGGAGAGACAGGAAATGGCATTTTCAAACCTGGATTACTGTATTTTGGAGGTCAAAAGGAAAAACGAGGTAAGTGATATTTAAATGCTCTAGCTTACAGCAATCAATTGATCTAATAAAAAAACAAACCTTTAGTGTTCCTTTAAGGGTTAGGTTTCATAGGCTGATTAGATTTATGTATTGGGTTTCATGGTCAAGTTACATGTAGGGCCGTGTACACACGATCAATTTTATCTGCTGAAACCGTTCCGACGGACCGTTTCAGCAGACATCTCCGATCGTGTGTACGGGCTAGCGGACCGTTTCAGCGGACATGTCCCTCCGTGTGTACGCGGCCTAAGGGTACAATTATAGAGTCAAGGTTTTAGGGTAGAGGTTAGGTTTCTGCAACAAATTACATGTAAAGGCTGAGTTTTAGGGTCTAGTTAAGAGTGAGGCCGCGTACACACGATCGAACATATCCGATCGTGTGTATGATCTAGCGGACAGGTTTTTCCAGCGGACAAATTTCAAAGCATGCTTTGAAATTTGTCCGCTGGAAACCTGTCCGTCGGACATGTCCGCTGGTTAGTAAGCCTAACCAGCGGACATCTCCTGCATGCGTCGAATGGATTCGACGCCTGCGTGGAAGTAGGGTTATTATGATTACAATTGCCTTAGGGTGGTAATCATTTACCCACTAATTAGTATGTGCCACATCCTTAATAATATGGATTTTTTGGAAGAAGCATGAAAATATGTTTCTAACAACAAGTAGAAAATATATAAATAATAAGAACCACATAGGTCACTCTGAAAAACATTAATTTGTTAGCCACAGGGCTATATGTAATTCAAACAGTATGTGCGCTGGGTGGAGAGATGATTCCAGATGAAGACCCTTGGTTGGTTCTTAGGCGATATAAGAGCTGCTCTACATGTTTCGCGACTATATTGGCGTCGCTTCTTCAGGAGCTTCTAAATATCAAAAGACAAATGTGTGCATAAACATTAGATTAAAAATATATTTATTTACATACTAGCCTAAATAATAGGCAAAAACAGTGATTAAAAAATGCATGCATATGTATACGATATACTCACCGAAACAACGGTGTTTAATTATTTTAGAAAGGGAAAAAAGCGCTGGCGTACTGTGTCCCATAATCAGAGCCCGACTATCAGACCGCACCCTACACCATGGAGGGTGAGGACTGATGATGCCACCTAAATCCCTCACCGTGCGTCACGGCAACAACCAGTAGAGGCAAAAAGGAAAGGTGGAAGTGGAAGTATTTTACTTCCTGGAGTGGTGACGTGGCGGCGTCAACGTCACCACGTCCTCAGTCCGAGGGGATTTTCGGGAGATTTCTGCAGCATATCTGGAAAGTACAAAATGACAGTATATATAAAATAATATGCAAAGTGGTTGGAGAAAAGCTTCAGAATGGCAAAGATGTTTTTATTACAAATTATGTGATCAGACTGCGGTTCCTCTTTAAGGTTAGATTTTAGAATCACAAAGCACAGCACAAACGTCACCATTGTGCTGTGTTTTATGAATGGAACAGCAGAGTGAGGGGGTGGAGGCACGACAAGGGAATTTGTGTTGATCATACACACCATTCCACAATAGCAAAATTAATGTTTCCCTCTAGTGGCCAAAATGTGGTATAGTTTTCTCATTTAGGTATTCAGAAAACAGTACTGCATTTTGGCCATTAGTTGGAGCTGATAAGACAACCATTATTCTCTTATAAAGACTATGGGATATTTAGTTTAACTTGCACAAATGCTTGTGACATATGAATGAATGTTTCATAAAGGTCCCGTTTACATGGGTTCATTAGCTCTGTGCGCCATGCAAGGCAGTCGTTTACCGGCATGGGGATGGAAAGGTGTTGTTTATTGGGACACCCGGCTGAACGAACACAGCTGCTGTGTCCCAATATGACACGTGGGTGCTTGCATGTTTGGGTCCCCCAACGTACACAGGGTGAGTTTGGGGACCGGCACACGCCTGTAATATTGTCACACAGCAGATGTGTCCATGAGGTCGCTTGTCCCAAACAACTGAGCCAGGGATAAACATCACACCTTGTGCATCCCCACCCCAATAAAAGACAGCCCCACATGAGGCATAGACCTAAATGTCCCATGTGAATTAGGCAAAGTACACCCCCAAGTGTTTACCACTGAGAGACCTCCACTTATTCTCTCCAACGAAGGTAAGGACTCTTAATCTCTGAGATCTCCCTTCTGAATGCCATTGATCTGGTCACCACGCCTTTCCATCTTCAATGTGAATGGGGACAATGACCTCATATTACAAGGTATCGTTTCCTCTTTTTTGCTGTTTTTTTTTTCTGTGTCCATTGAGTCGCCTTGGCAGCCGATGAGTAAATCTGTCTATTTCAGTGTATAGTCTTTAATCCTCTGCCAGCTTCACATACAAAAGTCCGCTATGACATGGGCAATGTACAACGCCAATTCATGTGATACATAACCTACCCTCTTTGATATGAGTATTTCCCATGAAAGATCTGTAAATAATGACACTGAGAGAGCTGATACATGGGGGCGAGATGGCGACCCTCTGAGAATCATGGGAAAGCATACACACTTTGACGTTATTAGATAAGATCTCTTACTGTATAACTTCAATAGTGTGTGTTTATTTCCGAAGAAGCCACTAACATGTTCTGTACAGCGGCGATAACAGAGTGATAACATTTATTATGGCACCTAATTATTATGTGTGCAGGATGACTTTTACACTTCATGTACATTATGTCCAGTTAGCCGAGATAGTATTGTAGAGTTCTGGGCAGTATGAGGATGGGTTACTAGGAAAAACTGCATTTCGAGGACAAATAAGGCTTTTTCTATTAGTATTGGCTGCCGAGCATTACATATATATATATATATATACATACATGTAGCACCCTCTACCATAGGTAGGTGCTAGAATAGGATTTTTCTAGGCAACTGTCAGCGCAGGTACATAGGTAGGCCTGCTTGTTTTGATCTGGAGGCAGGCAGTGGTTAGTGTAGCAGTGGTTGCGGCCACCTTTGCTCTAGTTCTGAGACGCCTCCCCTGCTTCCAGGGAGATTGTTTTGGAAGAGGGACAGGGCCTGGGACTGGAGTGGCAGGCAGCTCATGTAAGGAGCCCTGACCAATCCCCACTCGGTATTGGCAGGCTTTCCATATAAGCTGAAATAACATGCCACTGGGGAGCAATTGTCAACCGGGCGACTTGGAGAATGGAGTACTAGACAGTGGCGGCAGGCGGACCTCATATGGTATGGGGGGTGTGCTGAATGCGGAGGAGCCCAGAAAAGCTGTGAGGGAACTTCACCCGTACACGGTCATGGGTGAAGTCATTATCTTTACACGGTCATTGATGAGGACTTCCTGGAGCAGAGGGACTGAAGAGAGCGTATGTCCAGATAAAGTTCTTTATCATGGACTTAGGGCAGGAAAAGGTTGGTGAGTGTACCACAGTGGAGTGCTGGGTGTGGAGGCATGCCAGGAAGTCTGGGAGGGAATTACACGGTCATTGATGAAGTCCTCATCTTTACACAGTCATTGGTGAGGAGTCCCAGAACAGAGGAGAGACTGTGGGTAAGTGTGTCAAATCAATGTGGCCTAAGGGTGCAGGATTTGCAAGTCGGGCTAGCTGGTATCAGTAGTCCCCCAATAAGTACAAGCTGCTAAATCACTAGACCTCCATGGAGGGGCACTGCAGGCCTCTGGCCTAGTGACCACGCAGCAAATACAGCCAGCAAGTTGGGATTATTCAGAGTGATACCTTTTTGTCACAATGAAGATGATGGGACTGGATCTAATAGTTGTGCAGTGGAAGATTTGTGCAGGAGGAGAGAAGTCCTGGGAGCAACAGTTTGCAGGAGCTAGTGTTAATAATAATAAAAAAGGAAAAAGTAAAGAGGGTTCTTTACTGTTTGAGCGGTAAGGATGTGGAATTCTCTTCCACAAGCAGTGGTTTCAGTGGGGAGCATCGATAATTTAAAAAAACTATTAGTTAAGCACCTAACGTACACAACATACAGGGATATACAATGTAATATTAACATAAAAGCACACACACAGGTTGGACTTGATAGACATGTGTCTTTTCTCAACCTCGCAAAAATATAACTAATTATTGATTCTAAATAAAAAATATAAATAAATAAATGAATGAACGAATGACTTGTATAGCGCTAAAGTGAGTACACCCCTCAAATTTTTGTAAGTATTTTATTATATCTTTTCATGTGAGTTTACAGCTTGTATAACAGTGTAAATTTGCTGCACACTCAAAATAACTCAACGCATATTAATGTCTAAACCGCTGGCAACAAAAGTGAGTACACCCCTAAGTGTAGTGATTGGGCCAAATCAGTCATTTTCCCTCCCCGGTGTCTAGTGACTCATTAGTGATACAAGGTCTCAGGTGTGAATGGGGAGCAGGTGTGATACATTTGGTATTATCGCTCTCACGCTCTCATACTGGTCACTGGATGTTCAACATGGCACCTCATGGCAAAAACCTCTCTGAGAATCTGAAAAAAATAATTGTTGCTCTACATAAAAAAGGCCTAGGCTATAAGAAGATTGGCAAGATCCTGAAACTGAACTGCAGCATGGTGGCTAAGACCAAACAGCGTTTTAACAGGACAGGTTCCACTCAGGACAGGCCTCGCCATGGTCGACCAAAGAAGTTGAGTGCACGTGCTCATCATCATATCCAGAGGTTGTCTTTGGGAAATAGATGTATGAGTGCTGCCAGCATTGCTGCAGAGGTTAAAGGGGTTGGGGTCAGCCTGATAATGATCAGACCATATGCTGCACACTGCATCAAATTGGTCTGAATGTCTGTCATCCCAGAAGGAAGCCTCTTCTAAAGATGATGCACAAGAAAGCCTGCAAACTGTTTGCTGAGGACAAGCAGACTAAGTTCATGGATTACTGGAACCATATCCTGTGGTCTGATGAGACCAAGATAAACTTATTTGGTTCAGATGGTGTTAAGCGTGTGTGGGGGCAATCAGGTGATAAGTACAAAGACAAGTGTGTCTTGCTTACAGTCAAGCATGGTGGTGGGAGTGTGGAGGTCTGGGTGTCAGAAACCATGAATCAGACCGAGACAGAAGTAGAGTTTAAACACACTTGTTTATTATTAATAATAATAATAAAGATAATAATAAAAAGATAAAAAGAGTAAGCGTAGTCAAAACATAGCCAGAGTTCAGGAACCAGATCGGATAGTTAGCCGAGCCAAATGTCATAGAGCCAGAGAAGAACATAGTAGAACAGCCAGCAGGATCAGGAACCAGAAGAGATGTCAGCCAAGCAAGTCTTCAACAGGAATGCAGGAGATAGTCTCTGTGATGTTGACCAAGGTGGAGGCAGAGAGCAAGTTAACTGGAAGGCTTAAGTAGGCAGGACTGATGAGTCGGATCATCAACAGGTAAATCACTGTGGAAAGATAGGAGCTGTCAATTAGCCGACAGCTGAGCAGCCAGTTCTGAGAAGGAAGGGCTGAACCCACAAGTGCTGCCGAAACTGGGGAGCTACAGTTCATTGAGGGAACCATGATTGCCAACGTGCACTGTGAAATACTGAAGCAGAGCATGATTCCCTCCCTTTGGAGACTGGGCCACAGGGCAGTATTCCAGCATGATAATGACCCCAAACACACTTGCAAGACAATCACCGCCTTGCTAAAGAAGCTGAGGGTAAAGGTAATTGACGTAAAGTATGTCTCTAGACCTAAACCTTATTGAGCATCTGTGGGGCATCCTCAAACAAAAGGTGGAGGAGTGCAGGGTCTCCAACATCCACCGTGATGTCATCATGGAGGATTGGAAAAGGACTCCAGTGGCAACATGTGAAGCTCTGGTGAACTCCATGTCCAAGTGGGTTAAGGTAGTGCTGGAAAATAATGGTGGCCACACAAAATATTGACATTTTCACTTAGGGGTGTACTCACTTGTGTTGGCAGTGGTTTAGACATTAATGGCTGCGTGTTGAGTTATTTTGAGGGGACAGCAAATTTACACTGCTATACAAGCTGTACACTCACTACTTTACATTGTAGCAAAGTGTCATTTCTTCAGTGTTGTCACACTTTTGTGAGATACTGTAGGTCTCGAATTCTTCATTGAGGCCACGTGGAGACAACGTATTGAGCTCAAAAATCTAAACGTTTTCCCTTTTGCATAGTTGTCAGTTAAGGTTTTATCTGAAATACACTTAATGTCAAGGACCTCTAAACATCTATAATCTTTATTATGGCACAAAAGGAAATGCTGGGGCACGCATCCTTCTTTGATAACCCTACCGTGTTCAAACGATACATTTTACTACGTAAAAGAGGCTACATGGACAACGCAGTATTCTGATAAACATGCAATAAACTGTTGTTTATGTGAATCTTGCCATGCTTATTTGAAAAATTTAACCTTCCATGGGAAATGAATTAGCAAGTCAGACAGCAACTTTTGCATTGGGAAAAAAACGGATATCCATAGATCTGGCTCCATTGAGGGTTTTCGATTTACTTGGTGCAATGGCATTTTATAGGGTTCTAGATTTTCTAAAAATAATGTAAGCGACGGGTGGCAGAGTGGGAGCTAGCTTTGAATCTTGTTGTGTAATGTACCAGTGTTTTCAAACTTTATGTGTAATAGTTCTATACTTGTCATTATACCTGGTATTCAGACAACATACACACTGGCCCAAATTGGTGTTACAACGTGCTAAAATAGAGGAGCAGTATATATCTATTAAGCGTGGAAGCCATTGATTGTAACAAAGCTGCGCAGAAAAAAAAAAAAAGAATTACAGGTAGGTGGCCAGCGTAACTAACACAAAAAGAAAAAAAATCAATTTTCAGTGAAAGTGCATATTCTTGTTTGTCCACTAGATGACAGTAGAAATATTTTATTCCCCGTCTACAGTATTGCCAATTCCTTGAGAGCACAGAGTGTCTGTGAATAACCCATGCAGCAAATAATGTTTATTCTGATCACAGATTAAGACTCACATCACCCAAAAGTAAAATGTTAATTATAAGTGAAGCCTGACGGGCTGAGTCAATCCCTGTCTTGTTATACAATATGTCTTGGATACATCACAAGCCACAATTCCTAACTCTGCCCCTGTCCACCTGGCACTTTTTGGTGTCCCAGCTCCTCCTGTTATATTCGCCATAATATGAAATAAATAAGACTTAAGCAGGGATGGTGGGAACCCATCATACTGGGAACAGCAGGTGTGCAGACCCGGAAACTCAACACAGGGATGGTGGGAGCCCCTCCTAATTGGTACGGCAGGCGTGCAGACCTGGGAACTCAGCACAGAGATGGTGGGAGCCCCTCCTAATGGATATGGCAGGTGTACAGACTTGGGAACTCAGAACAAGGATACTGTGAGCCCCTCATAATGGGCATGGCAGGTGTACAGATCTGGGAACTCAGCACAGGGATGGTGGGAGCACCTCCTAATGAATACGACAGGTGTGCAGACCCGGGAACTCAGCACAGCGATGGGGGGAGACCCTCCTAATGGGTACAGCAGGTGTGCAGACCTGGGAACTCAGCACAGAGATGGTGGGAGCCCCTCCTAATGGATATGGCAGGTGTACAGACCTGGGAACTCAGAACAAGGATACTGTGAGCCCCTCATAATGGGCATGGCAGGTGTACAGACCTGGGAACTCAGCACAGGGATGGTGGAACCGCCTCCTAATGGATACGACATGTGTACAGACCTGAGAACCAGGGGCGGACTGACCATTCTGGCATTGTAGGTGTGTAGACCTGGAACTCAGCACAGGGATGATAGGAGCCCCTTCTAATGAATATGGAGGGTTTCTCTGACCTGGAATTCAGCACAGGGATAATAGGAGTCCCTTCTAATTAATACAGTAGGTGTGTAGACCTGGATCTCAGCACAGGGATGGTGGGAGTCCCCCATAATGGGTATGGCAGATGTGTAGTTCTGGGAGTGCAAAGATCTCACCAATAGAAACTCTTTAAGATAAAGAAGAGTCAAAGACTGTTAGGTGGGTTAACTCCCCATAATTTACCTAACACTGAAATGTCAATTTTGGGTGGGCTGCTATCTGTCGGTGTCAGGGGCTCCATCCAGACTGTGCCCTGGGGCAGTGTTAGCCTGGAGCCACGCTGAAAATGGCCATCCCCAACAGGTTCATTTAAAACAGGTTCTGTTGGCCTTCAACAAGATTAATTACATGCCGGCACTCAGCTACGTCACAGCAAAACCTCCCTTACCTGTCCCTATACCAATGTATTATGTTGTGTAATTATATAGTCCTTATTCTCTTCCTGCATGGAGTTTATAATCCAAACGCACGGTATGCTGGGCTGTGTTCACGCCAACACCAATTGTACATGAAGATGTGTGCAGTGTGAAATCTATCATCAACACATCGCATAAACTCAACAATTAACCACCAATGACATGCATACTAACACATGGCATACCTGTCTACCTGGTAATATAAATCCTTAACCCTTTTATGCCCAGGTTTCACTGAAGCCTAGAAAATGAAAATTTAAAACGAATTTGCCTACCTAAACAGACACTTAAGGATTTAATTTGATATATTGGTGATAAAAGCATTGCTCTGTTTTTTTTTTTTTTTTTATTATAGGCTGACAGATACAATGTAAAAAAAAAAAACTGTAGTTGTCAGGACCTTGTGTAACACTACCCCCGAAGGAGCTGCTGAGTCATTTTGGGTGGCACGTTACCTCTATCTTCTCGCTGTCCAGGGTGGAAAAGAGAGTCTGAAGAATGTCCACACAATGCACTTCTTTTTCTGGGATTTATTGGTAGAACTTAGGAGAAAAAAAGTTGGAGGGGTTGGAAGGGTAGGTAGGTAGGTTCAGATCCGACAGGCGACCACCGTCGAGCCTCTCAGTGTATGGTGCATCCTTCTGTAGCGCCCCCTTACTTACAGAAAGGGCATTACGCTAAAAATTAGTAAAGTGAAAGACTTACTTGCTCTCACTCAGTTTGATTTGTTTAGGTAACTTAATTCGCTGATCCCAATCTAACCAGCGGCTCCTGAATGGGGTAGCGCTACACTTCAATGAAGTTTCCAGGCCTTCTCCCAGCCTCTTGCATGGTCCTCTCTAGGATAGGTCCTCCCCTGGCTTCCTTCATCAAGTGACTTCCTTTCGCAGGACGGACAGCACAGGATCACCCTTTAAAATGCAGACCCAGTCTGACTACTGGGCCTACCAGGCAAAACCCTGACCAATGTGGTCCCGGTGTCAGGACTCAGGAACACGCACTACAGGCCAGGCGGGCCACGAGGCGCAAACAACAGACCCCCACCAATGGCGTCTGTTCCTTAGGTGCCCCTCCTCAGCATGCACAGCGAGGCAACCACTCCCACTGATTTGCTGCCAAGGGGGACACCCAATACACCTTGACCTGGCTGCTGCCAACCTGGGCCTGGGGTGGTAATGACAACTCCAGACAAACGATGGTGGAACTCTCAGCACAACCATGGCTGGAACAGAGGCAAAATTTGCCATCAATTATCTGTCTGAGCTAAATAACAGTTCAGACCCCCACTACATTTACAGCAGCGCCTGTTCAATAGGAGCAGGGTGTTACACTTGTCAGAACCAATAATAGTGTTAAAGAAATTATATATATAGTACTATATATATATATATATATATAATACACTAATTGCATGAACCATTTATAGTATTAAAGGTTACATTACAAATACAAAAAAAAGAAAAACATGTGTATATATATATATATATATATATATATATATATATATATATATATATATATATGTGTGTGTGTATGTATATATATATGTTTTACATGTTTTGATGTGGTCACATGATCAGGAACCACACTGGTTGGTTTCCTAACCATTAGAGGGTTCCGTAACTGTCAACTACAGTAATGTAGGCCATATTCTCTGTACAGGAAATTCTCCTGAATAACGTTAATCTATAGGCTGTGGGTGAGAAGGGGATGGAGGATAACATTACTTTTAGCACGGTTAAATAACCCTCTTGACCCAAATCCTACATCTGGTTCCCTGCTCACATGTTATTAGAGAAAATGTGTTGCTATTGCATGATTGTATAGCTCCACATTCGCAAAAAAAAAAAAAAAGGCTCAAAAATCAAATGAACCATGATTGTTTAAAATAAATGTATTCATTTAACAGCAGATAAACTACGCCATGTTCGGAAAGTGTGCCCTGTGCATTGTGCGCAGAATCTCTTTTTGACTTCAGCTTAGGGGGATCTAATTTCCTGGCCACTGAGGCCACATTGGGGGAGATTTACCGTATTTGCCGGCATATAAGACGACTCCCTAATTTTCCAACAAAAATGTTGGTTTTTGGATGTACTCACCGTATAAGATGACCCCCTTCCTACTAGTCTGTCTGGAAGCTGGGGGGTAGCCGGAACAATCGCTGACAGGAAAGAACGCTGACAGGAACAGGCTTTATTCAGCTTTTCAAATCTCACTGTGCCCATTACATGCCTCACTGTGCCATTACATGCCTCACTGTGCCCATTACATGCCTCACTGTGCCAATTACATGCCTCACTGTGCCATTACATGCCTCACTGTGCCATCAATATGCCTCACTGTGCCATCAACATGCCTCACTGTGCCACACTATGCCTCACTGTGCCGTCAACATGCCTCACTGTGCCATACCTTGGTCCTGTACTGCGGGCATCCATTATTCAAAAGCTGCGCCTCCTCCTCGTGCTGTTCCGTGATAGGCGCCTGTGTTCCGCCATATTAGGGAGGTCCTCTCGTCTGAAGCCGAGGATGAGAAGACATCCATGATAGGCGGAACACCGAAAAGAGGCTCTGCTGGGAAAATAAGTGTTCCACCTATCACGGAACACCACAAGGAGGAGGCGCGGCTCTTTAATAATGGATCCCGGCATATAAGATGACCCCAGGTTTTGAGGCAAGTTTTTAGGCCCAAAAGGTCATCTTATACGCCGGAAAATACGGTACTAAAACTGGTGCACCCAGAATCTGGTGCAGCTGTACATGGTAACCAATCAGCTGCTAACGTCAGCGTGTTCAATTAAGCTTTGACAATAAACCTGGACACTGATTGGTTTCTAGGCAGAGCTGCACGAGATTCTGTGTGCTCTAGTTTTAGTAAATCCCCCTCTATTATGTCTATAAATAGAATCCCTATAGGTTGCAGAAATGATAAAAATGAGTCTAATTGCTTCTGGGTGATTGATCCTTCCGGAGTGGGAGCGGGGAAGGTGACACGGGCCATAGCTATAAATAGCCAAGACATTTAGACATAGGAGGTCAAAGTGACAGCAGGTGAGCCCTTTCTAAAGACTTTAATTAACATCCTTCCTGAACCCTCCTGATGTCATCTGCCAACTCCGCTGGCGCTGCACAATGTGACACACAGATAGGAGGAAAGAAGGGAGAGAACACTGAATTTAAAGTTTATGTAAAGATAAAAATAAATAAAAAATTCTTTAAATGATGGATAGAATGCTAAAAGCTCACAGTAAGGGTTAAATGGGCATTTTTAGGGTACAATTAAATTAACTTTTGCCCACCTTATTAAAATAAATGTAAAAAAAAAAAAAAAAAGGGCACATAAACCTCATTTTGTTGCAGTACAAAGGTTTGTTTCCTCTACATATTTCGCCATACACATGGCTTCTTCTAGATGGCGAAACATGTAATTATGTAGGTTCCTGCAGGTCTTGATTGTAGGGGTCCTACCTACGTTTGGGG
Source organism: Rana kukunoris (assembly GCA_029574335.1). Taxonomy (NCBI): domain Eukaryota; kingdom Metazoa; phylum Chordata; class Amphibia; order Anura; family Ranidae; genus Rana; species Rana kukunoris. The sequence continues at coordinate 180,223 of JAJQKJ010001919.1, forward strand.
TGAGAGTGCAATCATTGGGTGACTTAGTCACTACTGTAATTATGTAAATATATGAATTGTGGATATTTAGGTCTTTATGTATATTGATGTCTTTTAGTATTTATATGTCTATTAAAATGTTTTTTTTTGTTATTTTAGTGATATTGTATATAAAGGTCTTACAAGAGCTCCAGAAGAAGCCATGTGTATGGCGAAACGTGTAGAGGAAATAAACCTTTGTACTGCGACCACATGATGTTTGTGTGACGGTGCTTTTTAGAAAAATACGTTTTTCAATTTTTTATATGTTTTTTTTATATGTTTGGTCAAATAAAATTATGAAATTTATAAGGTTTCAAAGTTAATTAATTCTGCACCTTTAAACTCCCATTCTCGCTTACTCAATCTTTATAATTGTATGTTGGGGAGGTGGTGCTTGTGTCTTGACCTCTCATCCCTGGCATAAAATGTATTTTGTTTCTCATATTATATGGTTTTGGTAAGGAAAGGAAAATTGAATAAGAAAATTGTATAATATATGGCCAGCCTAAAACTGGAGAGTGCAAAATCTTGTGCAGCTGTGCATGGTAGCCAATCAGCCTCTAACTTCAATTAACCTCTTCACGCCTGCACTATAGTCAAATGACGGCTATAGCATGGCCACATGGCCCTACCATGCTCACGTTGCCTGCACACCCCCTACGATGTGCATAGGTAGTTGATCTATGATCGATGCATTCTTTGGACATAACTGATCAGTGATCAGGATAAAGAGCCAATCACAGTGGCTCTTTATCACATGCTTAGCTTTGTCCAATCACAGCTGATCACGAATGTAAACAGTTATAGGCAATCCTCTCTTTACGCTGACAGCGCGTGAGAAGAGTGGGAAACTGGCATTTCCACACAGGGGACATCTGCACTGATAATCAGGGCACTAATCATCAGTTTCCTGATGATTAGTGCAGCCCCATCATTGCTCACCAGTGCTGCCAATCTGCGCCCATCAGTGCCGCTTATCAGTGATGTCTATCAGTGCACCATCAGTGCCGCCTGTCAGTGCCCATTAGTGACACATATCAATGCAGCCTCATCAGTGTCGTCTCAACAATGCCGCCTATCGGTGTTCATCAGTGCTGCCTCTCAGTGCCCATCAGTTCTACCTATCAGTGCAGCCTCAACAATGCCACCTATCAGTGTTCATCAGTGCTGCCTATCAGTGCCCATCAGTTCTGTCTATCAGTGCAGCCTCTTCAGCGCATATCAGTAAAGGAGAAAAATGACTTGTTTACAAACTTTTATGACAGATTGTAAGCTCTGACGAGCAGGGCCCTCTGATTCTTCCTGTATTACATTGTATTGTAACTGTACTGTCTGCCTGACTGTTGAAAAATAATGTGAAAACTGCTTGCGCTATATAAATCCTGTATTATGATAATAACATAAACTAAGATTTTTATTTATTTTTTCTGTACTTTTTCAATGGTTTAGCAAAAAATAAAACCCCCAGTGGTAAATACCAAAAAAAGAAAGCACTATTTGTGTGAAAAAAAAATGATAACATTTTCATATGGGTACAGTGCTGCTGCATCACCGTGCAATACTCATTTTAATTGTGACAGCGCTAAAAGCTGAAAAAAGGTCTGGGAAGGAAGGGGGTAAAAATTCCCAGTAGGCAAGTTTGACAAAAAACCTGGAAGCTGATTAGTTCCTTTGCAGAGCTGCATCAGAAATTGCACTCTCCAGTTTTAGTATGGGCCAATTCACACTATGTGCGCATGGTAAAACGTCTGCCACCACAGGAAACAATTGTTTGCTATGTGTCCCATTCACACTGCACAGACATGCTGCATTTTATTACTGCAATATCAGACAATGTACTGCGCCACCAGACATTGCAGTGAATTTAGTGTACGTTTTGCATACTTCAAAAAAAGCTTAGACAAAATTAAACAAAAAAGGGAGCAGCGTGATGTGATGAATCTGCATCACACTGCCCCCTAGAGCAGAGGCAACACAAAGCACCTGGAGCCAGAGGTGTTGTTAGGCTGGTGCAGGGGGTGCGGTCCGCACCCGGATGACACCCGTCAGAGGGGTGACACCTGTGGGTAGCAGCACCTCTAACACTGCCCATTGCCCTGATTAGTTGTGCCTTGCACCAGCTGTGTACCTCAGTGCCATGGACCGAAGCTGCGTCCTCCTCTCTGTTTACATCTATGGAGGAGGAGGAGCCTGCGCTTGAGGGACACACAGTGTATCTGTCAGCACTGTTCTGAGGTATGTAAGGGGGGGGCTTCTATACTGCTGGGGGGTCTGCACTAGGGAAGGTCTGTACTGAGGGGGGTCTGTAATGCTGGGGGGTCTGCACTAGGGGGTGTCTGTACTGAGGGGGGGTCTGCACTAGGGGGTGTCTGTAATGCTGGGGGGTCTGCACTAGGGGGGTGTCTGTACTGAGGGGGGTCTGCACTGAGGGGGGGTGTCTATACTGAGGGGGTTGTCTGTAGTTAGGGGGGTGTCTGTATTGCTGGGGGGTCTGCACTGAGGTGGGGGGTCTGTACTGATGGGGGTCTGCACTAAGGTGATGGGTGTCTGTACTGATGGGGGGTCTGCACTTGGGTGGGGGGTCTTAACTTGGGTGGGGGTGTCTGAACTGATGGGGGGTCTGAACTTGGGTGGGGCATCTGTACTGATGGGGGTCTGCACTTGGGTGGGGGTGTCTGTACTGATGGGGGTCTGCACTGAAGGAGGGGGTCTATACTGAGGAAGGGGGGTCTATATTGATGGAGGGGGTCTGTACTGAGGGGGGGTCTGTACTTGGTGGGGGAGTCTGTACTAAGGGAGGGGGTATGTACTTGGTGAGAGGGGTCTGTACTGTGGGAGGCGGGTCTGTAGTTAGTGGAGGGGGTCTGTAGTTAGTGGAGGGGGTCTGTACTGCGGGAGGGGGGTCTGTAGTTAGTGGAGGGAGTCTCTACTGTGGGAGGGGGTCTGTAATTAGTGGAGGGGGGTCTGTACTGCGGGAGGGGGGTCTGTACTGAGGGGGGACTATAGTTGGTGGGGGGGTGTCACAATTGTATTTTTTGCACCGGGTGGCACCAACCCTAGTGACGCCACTGTCTGGAGTGGTGAATCAGTCCGGCTGCTCTGCAATTTAAAGTAGGATTAGTGTGAATTAGCCCTAAATCCCCCCAAATTTGTAACGTGGGTTTCCCACACTGTTCTGATGTGAACTGGCCCTAAATCACACCATAAAATGTGTACATTGTATCTACAGTAACACTTTTAACGATTAGTCTGAAAAACAATTATCTATTTTTCTATTTGTATTCCTTTTGGGCTTGTCTAAAAATAGAATAATACCCATAGGTCAATATCGCCACAATGGAAGCTTTGTTTGTCCCAAAGCAATAGGATTGTTAAGCTGTGGGTTGTCTTTTTTGCGTAAAGCAGTGATGGCAAAAAAACAATATTGGAATTTAAAAAAAGGAGCAGCAGCAACTAATATCACCCACAGTTCTGATTAGTGGGGGAGGAACCCGGGGGGATTGATCCGACAGCCTGCTGGGGGTCAGAAGGAAATGTTCTTCTCCTAAATAGCAAAATTGCCAAGCTTTTGTTTTGCCACCAAAAGGATGAGTGTAAAGAAATGTGATGAACTCTAACAAAAAAAATATTTAAAAAATGCAATTAAAAATCCATAAACAATGGACTTTAAAAAAAAAATCTATTGGAATATATAGTATCAGAATTGGGAAAGGAAGTGGAGGCATTGGTGCCAATCAGGCTTTGTTGCCGTATACAGTGCCTTGCGAAAGTATTCGGCCCCCTTGAACTTTGCGACCTTTTGCCACATTTCAGGCTTCAAACATAAAGATATAAAACTGTAATTTTTTGTGAAGAATCAACAACAAGTGGGACACAATCATGAAGTGGAACGAAATTTATTGGATATTTCAAAAATTGGGCGTGCAAAATTATTCAGCCCCCTTAAGTTAATACGTTGTAGCGCCACCTTTTGCTGCGATTACAGCTGTAAGTCGCTTGGGGTATGTCTCTATCAGTTTTGCACATCGAGAGACTGAAATTTTTGCCCATTCCTCCTTGCAAAACAGCTGGAGCTCAGTGAGGTTGGATGGAGAGCGTTTGTGAACAGCAGTTTTCAGTTCTTTCCACAGATTCTCGATTGGATTCAGGTCTGGACTTTGACTTGGCCATTCTAACACCTGGATATGTTTATTTGTGAACCATTAATTTTGGATTGTCCTTTTTGTTTTGGATCATTGTCTCGTTGGAAGACAAATCTCCGTCCCAGTCTTAGGTCTTTTGCAGATTCCATCAGGTTTTCTTCCAGAATGGTCCTGTATTTGGCTCCATCCATCTTCCCATCAATTTTAACCATCTTCCCTGTCCCTGCTGAAGAAAAGCAGGCCCAAACCATGATGCTGCCACCACCATGTTTCACAGTGGGGATGGTGTGTTCAGGGTGATGAGCTGTGTTGCTTTTACGCCAAACATAAAATTTTGCATTGTTGTCAAAAAGTTTGATTTTGGTTTTATCTGATCAGAGCACCTTCTTCCACATGTTTGGTGTGTCTCCCGGGTGGCTTGTGGCAAACTTTAAACAACACTTTTTATGGATATCTTTAAGAAATGGCTTTCTTCTTGCCTCTTTTCCATAAAGGCCAGATTTGTGCAGTATACGACTGATTGTTGTCCTATAGACAGAGTCTCCCACCTCAGCTGTAGATCTCTGCAGTTCATCCAGAGTGATCATGGGCCTCTTGGCTGCATCTCTGATCAGTCTTCTCCTTGTATGAGCTGAAAGTTTAGAGGGACGGCCAGGTCTTTGTAGATTTGCAGTGGTCTGATACTCCTTCCATTTTAATATTATCGCTTGCACAGTGCTCCTTGGGATCTTTAACCACTTCGGGTCCGCGCTATTGACAGAATACGTCAACAGCGCGGACCTGAGGCGCCGGGGTCACGTCTTTGGACGTGATTTACTTGTAATTCCCCACGCGCACCACAGGGTGGCGCGCGGCGGGGAAAAACAGTCCCGACGCATCACCGAGGATTCGATGCGTGTACCCGGCGGCCGCGATGTCCGTCAGGTACACGCGATCGTCGGTGACAGAGCAGGGACGTGGAGCTCTGTGTGTAAACACAGAGCTCCACGTCCTGTCAGGGAGAGGTGACAGATGCTGTTTCTCTTGTACATAGGGAGACAGCATCGATCACCTCCCCCAGTCACTCCCCTCCCCCCACACAGTTAGAACACACCCAGGCAATACATTTAACCCCTTCTTCACCCCCTAGTGTTAACCCCTTCAATGCCAGTCACATTTATACAGTAATTAGTGCATATTTATAGCACTGGTCGCTGTATAAATGTGAATGGCGCCAAAAATGTGTCAAAAGTGTCCGATGTGTCCGCCGCAATATCGCAGTCAAAATAAAAATCGCAGATCGCCGCCATTACTAGTAAAAAAAAAATATAAAAAAAAATCATAATTCTGTCCCCTATTTTGTAGGTGCTATAACTTTTGCGCAAAGCAGTCACTTATTGTGATTTTTTTTTTTACAAAAATACGTATACGTATTGGCCTTAACTGAGAAAAAAAATATTTTTTTTTTTTTAAAAATGGGGATATTTATTATAGCAACAAGTAAAAAATATATATATATTTTTAAATTGTCGCTCTTTTTTTGTTTGTAACGCAAAAAATAAAAACCGCACGGGCGATCAAATACCACCAAAAGAAAGCTCTATTTGTGGGGAAAAAAAGGACGCCAATTTTGTTTGGGTGCCACGTCGCACGATAGCGCAATTGTCAGTTAAAGCGACGCAGTGCCGCAAGCTGAAATTTCACCTGGGCACGAAGGGGGTTTATGTGCCCAGTAAGCAAATGGTTAAAGCTTGGGAAATCTTTTTGTATCCAAATCCGGCATTAAACTTCTCCTCAACAGTATCTCGGACCTGCTTGGTGTGTTCCTTGTTCTTCATGATGCTCTCTGAGCTTTAAACAGACCTCTGAGACTATCACAGTGCAGGTGCATTTATACGGAGACTTGATTACACATAGGTGGATTCTATTTATCATCATTAGTCATTTAGGTCAACATTGGATCATTTAAAGATCCTCACTGAACTTCTGGAGAGAGTTTGCTGCACTGAAAGTAAAGGGGCTGAATAATTTTGCACGCCCCAATTTTTCAGTTTTTTATTTGTTAATAAAGTTTGAAATATCCAATAAATTTCGTTCCACTTCATGATTGTGCCCCACTTGTTGTTGATTCTTCACAAAAAATTACAGTTTTATATCTTTATGTTTGAAGCCTGAAATGTGGCAAAAGGTCACAAAGTTCAAGGGGGCCGAATACTTTTGCAAGGCACTGTACTTGGGCTAACAGGCAGCATGCTGACAGGAGGTGAAAGCAGAGGGATGAATTATTCATTTGCTGCTGCACTGTCGAGTTGTAGGTAAGAGGTGGCTTCTAAACAAAAAAAAAACAGTGTCCAGGTCTCTGTGCATTGTGTCCTGTCCCAGCCTTATGCTGCATGCGTGCACTCACCTTCTCCTAAAGACTAGGGAAGTGACAAAAATAACCTCAGACAAATACTCACTACATGGCTTCACCCAATCCAGAAGACACTGTATGGTGTCACCCAATCCAGAAGACACCGCATGTTGTCTCCCAATCCAGAAGACACCACATGGTGTCACCCAATCCAGAAGACACTGGATGGTGTTATCCAATCCAGAAGACACTGGATGGTGTCACCCAATACAAAAGACACTGTATAGTGTCACCCAATCCAAAAGACACTGTATGGTGTCACTCAATAAAGAACACACTGGATGGTGTCACCAAGTCAGATGAGAGTTTTACTGTCCTAAGTGAGATACTGTAAGTAGATAGATGTACTAGGGAAACACTGTAGAAAGATAGCTATATAATGAATGGCTAGATAGACTAAATTTAAAGAGAGAAAGAAAGAAAGTGTAGCAACAGTAGACTACAATTATATTATGGTACAGACCATCCTCATCATTCTTCATTTATTCTGATGCCCTTCTAGTGCTGGGCACCACTAACTGTGATCATATCCGTGAGCCATGCTAAGAGGATGCTGGGACCAGTAGGCTTTTAGATCAGCAAGTCCCATATTGTGATATTACCCCCAGACTACACATCTCAGATAGGGTGCCCACGTGTCCCGGATTAGTCAGGATTATCCAATAATTCTCATTTGTGTCCCATGTACCGGGCACTTTCATTCCGGGACAATACTGTACAGTGTGAATGAAATGAGGACACGTAGCCACCCTAATAGACAATTGCCAAACTGGTTGCTAGAGCCACCCCTCCTGGCGTCCAGCAACCAGTGACATCACATTTGCAGAGTCTCGGAGCGAGGCAGAGAGGAGCAAAGCCTTTACCCAATGCTGCCCTGCACTCCGTGTCTACCCAATGCCTCTCCTTCTCTGGCCGCGGCAGCAGCACCCAGAGAGAGCAGCCAGAGTGTCTCCTCCTGACTTCTCCAGTCTTTAGTGACCTCCCAATGGGTGGCGGCATTCTTCAGTGCTGATGGCTTAGATCCATGGCTCGGCTACCTTCCCTGACTCCCGCAGCACATAGCACAACTTTTCCTCCTTCCACCCGCAACTCAGGCCGACCGACTGGACAGCCTGGACCAGGGAACAAAGACCGGCGCTCAACCACTCACCAGACCAGTCCAGATTATAAAGTGAGCAAATGGAACCTGATTGGAGCATGTCAGGTGACAAGCCAAAGCACTCTTCCATAAAGGCCAGATTTGTGGAGTGCACGAATAATAGTTGTCCTGTGGACAGATTCCCCCACCTGAGCTGTGAATCTCTGCAGCTCCTCCATGGGCCTCCTGGCTGCTTATCTGATTAATGCTCTCCTTGTCTGACCTGTCAGTTTAGGTGGATGGCCATGTCTTGGTAGGTTTGCAGTTGTGCTATACTCTTTCCATCCTCAATTAGCCTAACATCAATAGTATGTAAGCTCTTGGAGGGGATTATAAGGAACTATATACAAGACTTTGGTAATGAAAACAGTATCATTAGCTGTAATCAGCATGGATTCATGAACAATAATTATTGCCAAACCAATCCAGGGCTCAAGTCCTGCAGGAACGCGTTAAAAAGGGGATTAACTCCAGAGATAAAGCGATAATTCCCCCGATCTAGAAGACTCTGGTCCGGCCGCACCTGAAGTATAAAGTGCAGTTCTGGCAACAATCCTCAGGAAGGATGTACTGGAAATGGAGCGAGTACAAAGAAGGGCAACAAAGCTAATAAAGGGCTTGGAGGACATTAGTTATGAAGAAAGGTTGTGAGCACTGAACTTATTGTCTCTGGAGAAGAGACGCTTGAGAAGGGATATGATTTCAATTTACAAATAAAATACAGATGACCCCTACAATAGGGATAAAACTTTTTTGTGGAAGGGAGATTAACAAAACACGTGGCCACTCATTAAAATGAGAAGAAAAGAGGTTTAACCTTAAACTACGTAGAGAGTTCTTTACTGTAAGGGTAGCAAGGATGTGGAATTCCCTTCCACAGGCGGTGGTCTCAGTGGGGAGCATCGATAGTTAAAAAAAAAAAAAAACTATTAGATAAGCACCTGAATGACCACAACATACAGGGGTATACAATGTAATACTGCCATATAATCACACACAGGTTGGACTTGATGGACTTGTGTCTTTTTTCAACCTCACCTACTATGTAATTATGTAAGGAAGGAAGGAAAGCAGGAAGGAAGGGAAAAATAAGACAGAAATGAAGAGAGAGAAAGGGAGAGAGAGCAAGGAAGAGAGAGAGAGAGAGAGAGAGGAAGAGAGAGAGAGAGCAAGGAAGAGAGGGAGAGCAAGGAAGAGAGAGAGAGAGCAAGCAAGAGAGAAAGAGAGAGAACAAGGAAGAGAGAGAGAGCAAAGAAGAGAGAGAGCAAGGAAGAGAGAGAGCAAGGAAGAGAGAGAGAGAGAGAGAGCAAGTAAGAGAGAGAGAGAGAGCAAGGAAGAGAGAGAGAGAGAGAGCAAGGAAGAAAGAGAGAGAGAGCAAGGAAGAGAGAGAGAGAGAGAGCAAGGAAGAGAGAGAGAGAGAGAGAGAGAGAGAGAGCAAGGAAGAGAGAGAGAGAGAGAGAGAGAGAGCAAGGAAGAGAGAGAGAGAAAGAGCAAGGAAGAGAGAAAGAGCAAGGAAGAGAGAGAGAGAGCAAGGAAGAGAGAGAGAGAGCAAGGAAGAGAGAGAGAGAGCAAGGAAGAGAGAGAGAGAGAGAGAGAGAGAGAGAGCAAGGAAGAGAGAGAGAGAGAGAGAGAGAGAGAGCAAGGAAGAGAGAGAGAGAAAGAGCAAGGAAGAGAGAAAGAGCAAGGAAGAGAGAGAGAGAGCAAGGAAGAGAGAGAGAGAGCAAGGAAGAGAGAGAGAGAGCAAGGAAGAGAGAGAGAGAGAGAGAACAAGGAAGAGAAAGAGAGAGAACAAGGAACAGATAGAAAGAGAGAAAAGATGTACAGTCCTATGTACTATATATCTGTGTATGTATTGAGCCTTTGGGCTTCATGAATAATGAAATGTGTATGTATAATTTATGACCCGGGACCGCGCTGTCCACTGCGCAGAGGGAGATCACAGAACGGGGAGAGCAGACAATGTCATTACAACCTGTGTTTTACATTATCATATATATTGCATTTCTTAAGTGTCAGTAAATTATGTATCCAGCCCCAAAGACAAATACTGAAGATTAGGAGCTCATGGCATTACGTGGTGACTGGGGCTGAATTGTGGCACGTATAGATAACATTACAGAAGACGATAAAGCATTTAGCATGGATCCTCAGTGATGTCCTGGCATCGGTGCACGATAAAAGCAGTTCACCGTCAGCTTTGGGAAATATAAAACCTGTCCCATTGATACAGTCACACCATGACATGATCCACCAGCTTATGGTACCAACTAGGAGCGGTAAGATTGAATTGTCATCTTTTTCTTACAATATAAAAAAAAATCTTTGAATCCTAGTCAGGAAGGCTGGTTAAGACTGATGCCGCGTACACACGGTCGTTTTTTGCGATGAAAAAAAAACGACGTTTTTTGTGAAGTAAAAAACGACGTTTTTGAAACGTCACTTTCAAAGACGATTTTGCATACACACCATCGTTTTTTTCACAAAAAACGAGGTTACGTTCACCACACTTTTCCATTGAAGCTCACTTCATAACTAGCTTCTGGGCATGCGCGGGTTGAAAAACGTCGTTTTAAACGACGTTTTTGCTACACACGGTGACTTTTTGTGAAACAAAAAACGACGTTTTGAAAAACGACACAAAAAATTCAAGCATGTTGGAATTTTTTTTTGGTCGTTATTTTTAAGACAAAAAACGACGTTTTGCCCACACACGATCAATTTAAATGACGTTTTAAAAAACGACGTTTTTTTTCATCGCAAAAAACGACCGTGTGTACGCGGCATGAGACATTGTGCAACAAGGAAAATCATAAAGAGTAATAAGATTTCTCCACCTGCAGATTGAAAATGTTATCAACGTTAGGGTTCTTAGTGGCCAGAATAGGTGGTTGAGCCGTCACATTACTGCGCCCCCTGACTTCTCACCTAAATTCTATTATGTCAGCCGGACAGGTCTGTACACGTCGCTCCCATAATGCATTGCTTTGGGACAGCAAGAAATATTACCTCAGCTTACAGAGTATGACAGGTGGAACTTTATAGTCATGAAGGGGGTAAAACCTTTTGGAGCTCAAGTAGTTAAAGGAGTCTTCCAGATTCCAATAAGCCGCTCGCTCCCACACCCCCACAAACACCTTGTTGGGAGGAGGCCATTGTCCTCCCCAACATGGGGACAAGGTGCTTTGCCAGGGGGGTTCCCTATGGAAAAACAAAAGATACTGTTTATACTGTGCATTAGAAAACTAATTCCAGTTATGGTTCTAGGTTTAAAGTGCAGCTAAAAGGCAGAGATATAAATAACATTGTTTTCACAGGTATCGTTCAATGCTCCATGTAGCACACTCTAGTGTGTGCTACTAGAAGTGAGTGTAGGTGAAAGCATTTATCTGACTCTGGGATAAACCTGAGTCACTGAGTCTGGGTCAGGGTTATTAGAGTTCACAGCTGGGTGACTTGTCGTGGCAGCTCTCTAGTGCCCCCCCATTTCTAGAAAGTTGGAGAACGTTCTAGAAAATAGTGGGTGGAGGTTAGGAGGCGCTGGCTTGAATATTTATGGGCCCTTAGCCAATCCCCAGGAGTGGGCCAAGCAGGGGACTGAGAAGCTGATAAATAGGAATGAGCCATACCAGCAGGGAGTTTGGGTAGAAGATAGAGAAGCAGTGCTAAGGGAGGCTGTCAGTGGCCCTTGAGAAACCCCTTATAGGGGTGGGGGGGTTATCTCAGGCTGGAGCTCGGGAGGCTTGCCTGGAAGGATCCCAACACAGGAGGCAGTTGGAGGGATTCCAGCTGTAGAGGCAGCTGAGAGAGCAAGGAGAGACGGTGCAAGGATAGACAAGTCGAGAGATTGCCAGCTGTACCAGTGCTCTCTTGAAGACCGCTGTGTGCCAAATATGCATCAAACCTTGCCCTGGGGAATCACCATGTGCATGTCAGTCAGGAGGACGGGTAACGAGAGACAGCCCAGTGCAGTTGGGGTCAGCCAGGTGGGCTAGCTGCTTCTGAAAGCAGTGGGACTGGGATCAGTGGCCAAAGGGAGGCAGAGGCATATGCTGTTTCACTCCATATGTGCTACTTTTCAAGGGACTAATGCCGTGTACACACGACCGTTTTTCGGGTTCTAAAAAATTATGTTTTTTTTTAATGTCATTAAAAACTATTGTGTGTGGGCTTCAGAGCATTTTTCGAGGTTCTAAAAAATGGGCATTTTTTTTTCTGAACATGCTTTATTTTTTCCACAACGTTTTTAACGTTGTCGTTTTGGTCGTGTGTGGGGTTTAACGACGTGAAAAATCCGCGCATGCTCAGAAGCAATTTATGAGACCGGAGCGCTCGTTCTGGTAAAACTACCATTCATAATGGAGTAAGCACATTCATCACGCTGTAACAGACAGAAAAGCGCAAATCGTATTTTTAAGGCAGTAAAAAGACGGGAAAAAAAAGACAAAAAGACAAAATCAGCTAAAGCAGCCCAAAGAGTGGCGCCATCCGAATGGAACTTCCCCTTTATAGTGCCGTTGTACGTGTTGTAAATCACCGCGCTTTGCTAGAGCATTTTTTTTTCACGAACGTGTGTAGGCAAGGCCGTTTTAATGATCGGGTTGAAAAAAAAATCTTTTTTTCTAGACCCTTAAAAACATAATTTTTTAGAACCCGAAAAAAGGTTGTGTGTACGCGGCATTAGAGTACCTGCCTGCAATGTTGCTGAACTGACAAGAAAATGAACAAAGTTTGTGCAGGTGGAAGGTGAAAGAGGAGTCTGTAAACAGGGAGGAATCCTGTGTCCCTGAAGTCAAAGTTGTTGTCACACTGGACATCCCATAATCCCTTACCCTATCCAAGTTATCATTCCCTAATTAAGCCAAAGACTGATATCTGTGACTGGATGAAAGAAGGAAATGCTGGAGACTGGCTGTGCACTGTTCACTTGCTGGCCCTGCGGGGGTTGCACTACGTCAACATGATGGTTTTATGGTTCTGTATCTCTCCTGTTTTCGTGCATCGTCTCTTAGCTTAGTTACCATGTCCTATGCATGACAACATAGGAATCAAGGTGCAGAAAAATGGCAGCAGGTGCTTTGGACTGATGAGTCAAAATTTGAAATATTTGGCTGTAGCAGGAAAACAATGCAATAATGAGTGACTACAGGCAAGAGTGAAGCATGTAATATAAAGAAGAATGAGTGCAGAGCAAAAAAACTATGCAAATTCAGAACATGTAATAAAACATGAAAAAAAGTAACAAACAAAACAAAATTGTCCACATAAACGTGATATAAAGTCCAAAAATTGTGACAAACAAATTCCAAACTCCAAAACAACTTCACCGGTGTTGTGAACTCAAGCAATATGTGATCCCTCCAGCACTATAAGATGGCCACTCTCACCTTAGAGCATGGACTCCTGTGTTACCAGATAGTCATGCAAGCAGATATCATAATAGTAGATGCACCAGATGGCAAAATGTCATGTCCAGTCCCACAGCGGTCCGCAAAAGATATTGCACCATGTCTGGAAGAAAGAAAATCTAGGTGCTTTCCATTTCTAAATGCTAAAATGTATTAGAATAAGCACAAACTACTCACAATAATCCAACCACAGGTTTGTTTCTGAAAGGATAGCAGCGAGCGACGTCTGTAAGCTCCTCCCCGTACGCGTTACGTTTCCACAAACTTCCTCAGCGAGTCAAGAGTGAAGCATGGTGGAGGTTTCTTGCAAGTTTGTGACTGCATTTCTGAAAATGGAGTTGGAGATTTGCTCAGAATCAATGGTATCCTCAACGCTGAGAAATACAGGCAGATACTTATCCACCATGTCATACCATCAGGGAGGCATGTAATTGGCCCCAAATGTATTCTGCAGCAGGACAACAACCCCAAACATACAGCCAATGTCATTAAGAACTATCTTCAGCATAAAGAAGAACAAGGAGTCTTGAAAGTGATGGTTTGACCCCCACAGAGCCCTGATCTCAGCATCATGGAGTCTGCCTGGGATTACATTAAGAGACCGAAGGATTTGAGGCAGTCTATATCCACAGATGATCTGAGGTTAGTTCTCCAAGATGTTTGGAACAACCTACCTGCTGAGTTCCTTCAAAAACTGTGTGCAAGTGTACCTAGAAGAATTGATACTGTTTTGAAGGCAAAGGGTGGTCACACCAAATATTGATATGGATTTCTCTTCCGTTCATTTACTTTCCATTTTGTTAATTGATAGAAAATAAACAATTAACACTTCTATTTCTTACAGCATTCTTAAGTTACACATTTTTTTCACACCTGCCTAAAATAGTTACACAGTACTGTATCCTGTCAGCACACCATGGATCGTCAAGATGATGTCCAAATGTTTATTAGGTGATCAGATCTCAGTGGTAAGGTGCAACGTCTCGGGGGACATAGGAAACCTTTGTGATGGGCTCATGTCAATACACGTACCTTAAAGATACATGCTCTGACTTATATTATCAGTCTCCAGCTGGTAGTCGCTACAGCACTCTTGCCTTCTGCAGGAACATGCATGATGGGAATATTGTCAGCAATATTTTAGAAAACGATTCAGAATCAAGAATCACAGGAATAAAGGCCATCCAGCAAAACGTCTATGCAGAACTCAGGTTTAAATAGCCCATTTGGTACCAATACCCGTGGTGGACATGAAGGCACGCTCATGCACAAGTTGTGATGGCCGGCACAGTGTTTCTGAAAACACCCGAGCACATTCTGGTTTCTCTGCAGAGAAGCCCTCGGGATCACAGAAAAAAAGAATACCTATAAAACCTCCAACAATTAATTTTTCATTTTCAGGTAGAGAAAACTAGTTACCCTTTATTATTTTTTTCTTCATACTGTGCCCCAGTTGTACTCAGTCTCTGTGATTACGTTCCAATGAAAATTGATTTTCTTTGAATCTGTAGGAAAAAGGTGAAAATTGAATCTTACAGCTATCCATCAGCACCACAAAGCTGACAACTCAAGTCATCGTAACACATTTTATATTTCGCACAACAGATTGTGAGACAGGTTTTCGGTGTATCGCCCCGCGGATTAAATATGTTCTAAATACAAAGGTGTGAATGGTATCAAAGACTTCCTCACTGCTGGGATTAGGAGATGCTCCAGGACAAAGCACTCAGACAGTAGATGTGGTCTTAGTGATGGGAAGTTGATAGGTTCAAGTAGAACAGGTAAAACATTTTGTTCGTTCTGGATAGAGGAAGGATGGGTTATAACCCTTGTTTTTTTTTTTTGCCATCTGTGCCCCATTGGAAATAGTGTTGGGCGAACGGTTTGCCCAGTTCACCCAACACCAGAATTTGCAGAGTGTTTGGCAGGGCAATGCATTGCGTGTTTCACAGTGCATTTTGCGCTCTGATTGGGCAAAACTTTGCCCAATCAGGGCACAGTATATGCTGGTTGTTAAGGAGCGGGGCTGGGAAGCTGGCTGCGGCGTCCTTAACAACCGATGAGTCATCACCTGTCAATGGCTTTCCCCCGCTGACAGGTGAATAAAAAAAAAATTGCCTGAAAAAAGTAGAAAACAAAAAAAAATGGCGTGGGGCCCCCCAAGTCCACATCAGATCCCATACCAAAATAAAAAAATATAAAAACAGCGTGAGCCCCCAAAATCCATACCAGACCCTTATCTGGGTATGCAGCCTGGCATTTCAGGGAAGGGGGCAGATGGACAAGCCCCCCCTTCCTGAACCATACCAGGCCACATGCTCTCAACATAGGGGGTGGGTGCTTTGGGGTAGCGGGGCCCAGCTTCCCCCTCAACCCCAAAGCCACTTCTTCCCATGTTGATGGGGACAAGGGTCTCTTTCCCACAACCCTGGGCTGTGGTTGTGGGCGTATAAGAGCAGGGGGCTTACCGAAATCTGGAAACCTCCTTTAACAAGGGGGTCCTCTGATTCCACCCCCCAATTTTTTGGCCCATCTCTGATTGGGAAGATTTTCCTTTACTTTCTGTACCATAGCCAAAAGGGAATCCTTGGTTGTCACCAGAACTAGCATCTCCAAGATTTCCCTTCTATTCCTGTTCTCGTGACACTTTAGGTGATAACGGTCACCAGGACAAGTAGAGAGGGGGCACAGACAGCAATACAAATCTGACAGGTGTTCTATTGCCTCTGCACTCTATCCAAACCTAAAAAAAAAAAAAGCCTTTTTGCCTGCGGATGGGGTTGTATGCAGAAGGTGTACAGCGGGACCCTTTTTTACTAATAAAGGTTGTTTAGAGACTCTAGCTACCAGCAAGACCATTGATAAGGCAGTATGGCCAGCCCTCCTGTACTGAGCTCAAGCCCAATCAGTTCAAAAGGGGGGTCCGGGCACCTTTTGAGCAGGAGGTCCGGCTGTACTGTCTTATTGCAAACACTGATCCTCTTCTTCCTCCCTTTGCATCGCTTCCGGCTTCTCCTCTTCCCCTCTCCAGGTGTACTGCATGGGCATTGGTTATACCACATGCGCCCCTTACATCTGCTGCACCTCCTTCCTCTCCTCTCATGCCGGAAGCTGCTGTGGGCACACAGGGGAATGTTTTAAAATGGAGAGCGGGAGGAAGGAGACATTAAATATGTTATGTACTGGCCCCTTCCTTTAGAGAGTGGTGCCAATCACTCATCCATGTATCACTGAAGAATAGTAAACAGTTTACTATGCTTCAGTTTGTGAATTAATAGGAAGCCTGGGAGCCCTTCCTGTTCATTCATCTGTGCAGCTGAGGCTACGGAAAAAGGGACTGATAAATCCATGTCCTCTATTACTTTTTAGGTGGGGGAAGGGGGACCTGTCAGGTAGGCTGTATGGGCCCTGTGATTTCTAACAGCAGTCCTGGTTACCAGTAGTAGGTTAAATTAGTCTTGCTATAATGTCTGAGTGCTAATTAGTGGGAAATTAACCATTTCACCCTTTATGGCATCTTAAGGTTTGTTTAATTTCATTTTTATTGATTTACCCCCTGTTTGTTTGCTTTGCTTTAATACATTTAATTATCTCCAAGCTGTTTGTGGCCTTATTCTTGTGAATTCTAAGGCCTCGTACACACAATAGGATAGCCAGAGGACAATGGTCTGATGGACCGTTTTGATTAGTCAAAACCGATCGTGTGTGGGCCCCATAGGTTATTTAACCTTCGGTTAAAAAAAAAGCCAACTTGCTTTAAAATTTAAACGATGGATACCTAACTGATAGGTCAAAACCGATTGTTAGTAGGCACGACCATCGGTTAAAAATCCACACATTCTCAGAATCAAGTTGACGCATGCTTGGAAGCATTGAACTTCATTTTTTTCAGCACGTCGTTGTGTTTGACGTCACCGCGTTCTGACACGATCGGTTATTTAACCGATGGTGTGTGGGCGCGACGGACCATCAGTCAGCTTCATCGGTTAATCGATGACAATGGTCCTTCGGACCGTTCTCATTGGATAGACTGATCGTGTGTACGAAGCTTTAGAGTAGTGGCCTACTAATCCTTAAACCCACAGGTGTAAACGACTCTAGTGTATGACCAAGTGAGTTAGTGGGGACATCAACAGCGACTTCTGTTAAGGTAAGGGCTACACATCATAGAAAGATGCTAAACAGTAAACACGTCCCACTGCAGAAGTCCCTGCACTACAGCAAAACTGGGTAAACTAGTACAAAGGTGGGTAACACACCCCTACACTAAACAGACAGAAGTAGACTGTGTTGCTGTCTGATGGGAAATGTCTCATCTAATGTGGGGACTGGATGTTCCTGTCTCCACCAAAGTTGGCAATGGTAGGGGCAGGGACAACTTCTATTATGCAACCCATGAGCTTCTATAGTACCCTGGTGCCCAACCCATGAGCTTCTCTAGCACCCTGGTGCCAAACCCATGAGCTTCTCTGGCACCCTGGTGCCCAATCCTTGAGCTTCTCTAGCACCCTGGTGCCCAAACCTTGAGCTTCCCTAGCCCCCTGGTGCCCAACCCTTCCACCCAGTGTTGTACCTAGTACCAACAGGCCCATAAGCAGCCCGTTGGTACTTGTTACTTGGCTCTTGGACCTCACAATTCTCTAGTAGGAGTAGGAACAATGATTTTTTTTTTTTTTTTAAACAGATACAAGTACAAAAGGAAATATCAAGGCACACAGTTCACTATATTACACAGAGTGAATGGCAAAATACAAAAAGATTTATTATCAGCGTATACCATACATCTGGACAAGTATCAGATAAGTGGAAAGGCACTAGGAGGAGAGGGAGGGAAAGGGGCAAAGAAGGGAAGAAGGCGGAAAAGATGGGGGGAGGGAGAAGAAAGAGAAGAAGGAGATGGGGGGGTGGTATTTAACATGTTGAAGGCCTCTTGAGACCCTTAGGGAAAGAGAGCCTTGACTGATGGGAGCATGGCCAGGTACAGGACACAGGGTGGTGGTCATCCGAGGATTGATTGTTATAGGGGTATGGGATGGGCCTGAGCTCGGGTATAAATGTTGCCCCAGTGAATTCTGGGTCTTTCAAGAAACGTGGTTGGAAGAGCTGCCCACCCTCCTGCCCCTTTTTTCGATTGGAATGCCACAGCTTGCTGCGGTTTCTTGACCTTGCCTGCATAAAATGGCTTTAATGGGCCATGCTCTTGATGGAAGTCGGTAGTAGGCGGCCTGTCCAGTTCTTATGGTAAGGACAGGCCCCTCCCCTTTGGAATTGTGTGCTCACACTACAACTGTGACTGGTACTGGTTGAAAAGTGTTCACATGTTATGTTTGGATTTAATAAAGCTGTGGCCTTGCCCTTTCCAACCTAATGGTTGTAAGTGTGTTTATTTAATAGGGTGAGGGGGCAAGGGGGAAGGTTTTTCTATACATCTATGTTACAGTTAATTGTACCTGGGCTCATTGCGCCTCAGCAGTCATGTGAGTAGGAACAAGAAAGGGGATGAAGAGAGTGGCGGGGGCGGGGGAAATCAGAGGCATCACATCATTGAAGAAGTCTTCACTCCAACATGGCATCATGTAGTACACTGTGGGTAAGCATTAGGAGGCTCCAGGCCAGGCCTTTACCCATTGGCCACAGATCTTGTCAAACTTTCTAGGGCATTTTCAGCTCATATATGCTAACTTATATAGGGGTAAGAGCACATCAACCATCAATCAGATCGTAGGAGGCCAGCTTGTTTCCACTTAGACAGAATAGTTTTCCTGGTATAAAAGGCAACATAGAAAATAAACAGCTGTTTATGTGTATTGGGAGTAACCCTGTTATATATACCCAGGAGGAGAACCCTAGAATCTACGACCATAGACAGATCCCCAATTACATTGATCTCAGCTACCACTTCCCTTGAAAATTCTTGGATCATAGGACACGTCCAGACCACGTGTATAAAGGTCACTCATGCATTTAGGGCAGCAGTCTGATTGTGTAGGGTCGATCCTAGAGAGTCTCTGAGGGGTATAATAGTCTGAGGCATCGAGTAAATATAGCAGGGCATCGTCTACATACAGGGAGATCTTTTTCTCTCAGAGGGCCTGTAACAGAACTGCTCACACTCCGCTTGAGTGCTTTCATCATATACCACTTCTTATTAGTCTGGATATAGATATCAGATACTCCGCTGCTCTCATGCACACAACGAGACGAGACTTGTTTGTCTGCTGAACATGGAGTGTTTAAAAGAACCAAGAATACAACTTTGTATACAGGGGGGGAGGGGTTAAATAAGGCAGCCTGTTGCCAATCATTGGAATCAGTCTGCACTGTTAACCCTTAGTTGGCAGATCCCTGACAGCGACTCAGATATGACCTTTCAGAGTAGACGTTACGTCTCCTGCTATACAATATACATTAACATAAGTGTAAACACAGGACATCTTCATAAGATAGCAGGGTCAATTAGCACAGAGAACAGACAGATGGCTGGAGGTGAGGACATTAGCATCTAACAGTATGTGTCCCAACAGTATGAATGAGTCACTCTTACAATTAACCCATTGAGTTCAGAATCAACAAACAGTAAATAGTTCTTTACAGATATTCTGGAATATATTGTGGATAATAATTACATAATAATCCCATCTCAGGTAGTCCAAGATATCATTTCTCAGTCATCCTATGCCCCTAGTGGACATAGGATGATTTTAGACATAAGAGGGTCCTGGGATGTCCCGGGTGAGTCTGTCACAGGGCCTACTTGAATACCGCACACCTGTGGGGAGGAGCGAATGAGGATAGCCAGAGGTTCTATCGCCATTGCAAACAGCCCAGGGGACAGTGGGAATTTAGGTTCGAAGCCAAACCTCTCCACTACTTGCCACTCAACAGAGTCAAAGGCCTTCTCTGCATCAAGAGAGGCCACCACTCCAGGAGGGCACTGTCTTTAAGGTGAGCAATATTGATATATAGTCAGCAGACATTGCTGTCCGTACCCTTGCCAGGCATGAACCCAGACTGATCATCATGTACTAAGGATAGTATCACCGAGTCGAGGCGATTAGCCAGCATTTTGGTAAATACCTTGGCGCCCACATTTAGTAATGAAATTAGGCGGTAGGGCGCATGTAATTCAGGGTCTTTTCCTGGCTTGGGCACCACAACAATCACTGCTTCTGTAGCATTGATTTTTAAAGGAGTAACAGCAGTCCTTTTTGGTAGCCTCAGGTAATATTTCCCTTGTTGCTCACTGTACAGTAGAACTCAAACTAGTTAGAGGAACTGGGCACATAGGCTGGTAAGGGACATTTTCACAAGAGGAGAGTGTACGGAGCAACTCATCAACCTGTTGCTGCTTATTCACTGTCCAATCATAGGCTAGGGGTGGGTAGGTGAGCAATCTAAATTCCATAACAGAAGCAGAGAAAAGTCAGGTCACCAAGCAGGCTGTGCTTTGTGGCAAAGCTGTGCAAATCTTAATGCCGCGTACACACAATCGTTTTTTGGCATGTAAAAAAACAAAGTTTTTCAGCCTCTAAAAAAAGCAACGTTTTTTCCAACTTCATTATTAAAATGATGTTGCCCCACACACGATCGTTAAAAAAAAATGCTCTAGCAAAGCGCAGTGACGTACAACGCGTACGACGGTATTATAAAGGTGCAGTTCCAATGTGGATGACGCCACCCTTGGGGCTGCTTTTGCTGATTTTGTGTTAGTAAAAGACGATTTTACCAAAACGAGCGCTCCCGTCTCATAACTTGCTTCTGAGCATGCGCAGGTTTTTTACGTCGTTTAAGCACACACACGATCATTTTTTACAATCCAAAAAATTACATTGTTTAAAACGTCGTTAAAAAATGCAGCATGTTCGAATATTTTTTTTGTCGTTTTTCAGAACCCGAAAAATGAGGTGAATCCCACACACGATAGTTTTAAATTACATGTTTTAAAAACGTAGTTTTTTTCATGCCAAAAAACTATCGTGGGTATGCGGCATAAGACTGGATGGACAAAATTACGAATCCTTTGTCGGGGAAAAAAAACAGCTTCATTATATGGATTTTATCGGTGTATTTAGCGGTTTGCTTGGAGGTCAGCTTTACACCTGAGAATTAGAGCCTCTCGCAGATTGTGCCTTTGTAGTAATGCCGATACAAGGAGCACTGTGTTATGTGACTGTGTTTGTTTTATAGCCCTGATAAATTATTCATATACTTACTTGGCAAACATCCCCGCTTTTACCGTAACTTGTGACGCACATGGCCACAATCTAAGTGCTGAGCAGGAAGAGCACTCTGGAGAGGGGGGCTAAAAAGTACATTTCACAGACATGAACACAGAGTCATGTCAGGGAACAGCAAAAGTGACAAAGCTGGCAGATTTCTTTCAAGGAGGGAAAAAATTCATGTTCGGGTGGAGAAGGTATTGGCACCCCTTAAGGCCGGGTTCACACCACTGCCAATTGGATGTGGCCCCTCCGCATCCAATTTGCAGTAGCAGAAGATCTTGACCGACTCTCATATCTCCGATGTGGCTCTGGTGCCAATTTGCACAGGAGTCCTGTGCGTCTTTTGGTCCAAATTTCAGGTCCAAATTGAGCCAAAAATTCGGGCTGAAATCAGACCTGAAACGGTGAACGGAGATGCACTGGACCCCTCCTGTGAGATGCATGCGGCAATAGTGTGAACCCAACCTAAATCTCATGAGCTCTGGATAATATTCCTTCTTTGGGATGTGGTTGTAATATACTGTATATATTCTATTCTTATATACATATTTGTATATTCTCCTCTAACCACCTCTGGACATTTGGGGCTAAATTCATCAAGGTAAAAAAACAGCCGGGCGATGTTTATCAACGTTGTTCCGCAGCTGAAACAGATAGATAAAAAGAAACATGGTTTATTTTTGTTTATACATCTACAGATCAAAGGAATGAACTTTGATCTGCAGTCAGTTTAACCACTTAAGGACTGCTTAAGTGGTCTGTAACCCTAACCCTATCTGTTACCCTAACCCTATTAGTAACCCTAACTGTAACCCTAACCTTGTCTGTAACCCTAACCCTATCTGTAACCCTAACCCTAACCCTGTCTGTAACCCTAACCCTAACCCTGTCTGTAACCTAACCTAACCTAACCCTAACTGTAACCCTAACCCTGTCTGTAACCCTAACCCTATCTGTAACCCTAACCCTGTCTGTAACCCTAACCCTGTCTGTAACCTAACCTAACCTAACCCTAACTGTAACCCTAACCCTATCTGTAACCCTAACCCTGTCTGTAACCCTAACCCTGTCTGTAACCTAACCATATCTGTAACCCTAACCCTGTCTGTAACTTACAGACAGGGTTAGGGTTACAGACAGGGTTAGGGTTACAGATAAGGTTAGGGTTAGGGTTAATGTTATAGACATGGTTAGAGTTAGGGTTACAGATAGGGTTAGGGTTACAGTCTGTAACCCTTAAACTACCCCTTACCCTGTCTGTAACCCTAACCCTATCTGTAACCCTAACCTTATCTGTAACCCTAACCCTATCTGTAACCCTAACCCTGTCTGTAACCCTAACCCTGTCTGTAACCCTAACCCTATCTGTAACCCTAACCATAACCCTGTCTGTAACCCTAACCATAACCCTGTCTGTAACCCTAACCCTATCTGTACAGACAGGGTTAGGGTTACAGGTAGGGTTAGGGTTACAGGCAGGGTTAGGGTTACAGGCAGGGTTAGGGTTAGGGTTACAGTCTGTAACCTTAACCATACCCCTAACCCTGTCTGTAACCCTATCCCTAACCCTAACCCTATCTGTAACCATAACCCTGTCTGTAACTTACACACTCATGACATACATTTTATTCGTCTATATGTCAATCTTGGTGTAGTGATGACTGTGCTCATGCGCACGTTTGGGAGATTGCAGGGGATGTTTTTTTTTCAAAGCCTATGGTCATGCTGAGGTAGTTCAGTTACAGTTAAGTGACCCAGAAAACAATGATTCTGCAGTGTGGGCCCATTGTTGGCCTAGTAGGCTTTAATGATCACCTTAGATCAGGAGTGTCAAACTCAATTTCATTGAGGGCCGCATCAGCATTACGACTGCCCTCAAAAGGGCCGGTTGTATCTGTAAGGCTAGATGTCCAGCGCATCCCCTCCCCTTACATTAGATGTTAAATGCCACCCCACTATCAGACGTTGAGTCCCCCACTCTCCCTTACATCACAGTGTACCCCCCTTTCCTTAAGCTGCTGCTTGAAAGTAAGGGTTTTGAGGACCAGAGGAGGGCGAGGGCCACATAAAATGGCTTGGAGGGCCAGATTCGGCCCGCGGGCCTTGTGTTTGACACCCCTGCCTTAGATGAACACAAAGAAAATTTATGTTTTTTCTATGCAAAATTATCCAGCCGATCGCTTTTGGTCTGTTCACAATGAAGCAACGTCTGTATCATCTGGGGTGTGCCAACATTGCCATTGCCAACACACTCATAGAGGTGGTCGCCTTATTGTGATATGCAAGCCCCTTCACCACAACAAAGGTAACGATCACGAAGGGGAATTGACACATGTATGTGCCTTTTTTTTGGTTTTGGTTTTGCAGCCACAATGCAGCACCAGAGGCCAGAAAAATTAGGCATATACACATGCCTGAAAAATTAGGTATTGTTGCAGAAAAAATTATGTTTTCCAGGCAGAAAGTGCACTAAAAACATTGCGGCTAGAACCCTAGTCGGTGGCGGATAAGTCACGCAAGTCATCCGGCATGCAGAGATAAAATACAGCAGCGTGTGGACCATTTTTAGCCCAGGGCAGCTCATCTCATCAGGCCTTTTTTAGTCAAATGTATCGCCCACTGTCAGTCCCTTCGGGATCCATGCCTCATTCATCTTAATAAAGGTGAGGTAATCTAGACTTTTTTGACCTAGGCGACTTCTCTTCTCAGTGACAATACCTCCTGCTGCACTGAAGGTCCTTTCTGAAAGGACACTTGGAGCAGGGCAGGCCAGAAGTTCTATCGCAAATTGGGATAGCTCAGGCCACAGGTCAAGCCTGCACACCCAGTTTAGTCAAGGGGTTAATCGCTCCTCTGAGTGTCGATATCTGCAGTTAAGGCGAGGTAGTCTGCTACCTGTCGGTCGAGTCGTTCTCTGAGGGTGGACACCGAAGGGCTGTGACGATGCGTAAAGCAAACTTTTAATTTATTTTGGAACTGCTGCATCCTTTCCGACTTCCAGTAATTTGGTAACATTTCAGGCACTTTCTGCTTATACTAGGGGTCTAGTAGCGTGGGCACCCAGTACAGGCCGTTCTCCTTCAGCCTTTTTATATGAGGGTCCCTCAACAGGCACGAAAGCATGAAAGACCCCATTTGCACAAGGTTGGATGCCAAGCTACTCATGTCCCGTTCCTCATCCTCACTGATCTCACCAAAGGTCTGGTTTTCCCCCCAGCCACGTACAACACCACGGGTACCAGATAGGTGACAACGAGCACCCTGGGATACCTGCTGTGGTTGGTCTTCCTCTTCCTCCTCCTCAAAGCCACATTCCTCCTCTGACTCCTCAGACTCCTCTTCCAGCGTTGCCGCAGGTCCAGCAAGCGATGCTGATAAGGCTGTTTCTGGTGGTAATGGTGACCACAACTCTTCCTCTTCGTCTTCACGCTCCTCTATGGCTTGATCCAGCACTCTTCGCAGGGCATACTCCAGAAAGAAAACAAATGGGATGATGTCGCTGATGGTGCTTTCAGTGCGACTGACTAGGTTTG
Organism: Rana kukunoris; assembly: GCA_029574335.1. NCBI lineage: Eukaryota > Metazoa > Chordata > Amphibia > Anura > Ranidae > Rana > Rana kukunoris. The sequence continues at coordinate 205,076 of JAJQKJ010001919.1, forward strand.
TCACCCCCTCAAAAGGACGCATGAGCCTACTGGCATTGAGCATGAGCGTCCAGTAACATGGCAAAAAAATTCCCAGCTGCGCAGAGGCTGTCCTAGCACCCCGGTCATACAAATACTCGTTGTTGGAGCAGGCGGTCGAGCATTAGGAGTGTTGAATTCCAACATGTCGGGCTGTTGCAAATCAAGTGCCTCACTGGCATGTTGTTTCGCCGCTGGATATCTGAAAAGTGCGCCATGGCTGTGTACAAATGCCTGAAATGACCACACACCTTCCTGGCCTGCTTGAGGACTTCCTGTAAGTCTGGGTACTTATGCACAAAGCGTTGTACAATCAGATTCAACACATGTGCCATGCACGGCACATGTGTCAACTTGCCCAAATTCAGTGCCGCCAACAAATGGATCCGTTGTAACACACCGCTTTGCCAATCTCCAGTTAGTGCGGAGTCAGCCACTGATCCACCTGTGCGTTCAGGGCGGACAGGAGTGCGGTGACGTAGAACACAACAAAGTTCTGAAAAAACAAAGTTCAATGCTTCCAAGCATGCGTCGACTTGATTCTGAGCATGCGCTGGTTTTTGGTCCAATGCTTTTGTGTACTAACCATCGTTTTTGTCAGATTTTAAAGCAAGTTTTAAAACTTTGGTCCGACGGACAACGGTCCGATGGGCCGTACACACCATCAAATTGGTCCGATGAAACTGGTCTTAAGATCAGTTTCATCGGACCGGTCTGATCATGTGTACGCGGCTTGAGACACACTGGCAGACAACTGACTACTATTCTCTACTGCAGTCAAAATTGTTTTTTTTTTAAATGTTATCTATTGTGCCAACAAAATATACATGAGATGTGGCACTGGACAAGTGGGCATAGTATACGTTGTGAGCCTGAGACACGCTGGCAGACAACTGACTACTATTCTCTATTACAGTCAAAAAAAATGTTTTTTTAAATGTTATCTACTGTGCTAACAAAATATATATGAGATGTGGCACTGGACAAGTGGGCACAGTATACGCTGTGAGCCTGAGACACACACACGCTGCCTGGCAGGCAACTGCAATTAGATTACAGAGAAAAAAAGCAGACTGATGTACTAGCCCTATACAGGCTGTCAGTATATGAGGAAGAGCGGATCTAGTCTAACTAAACTCAATAAAGTGTATAAATATATATACAACACCTGGGATGCATATATATTCTCTACACACTGTAACTCTGAGGCCGCGTACACACGAGGAGACATGTTCGATGAAAACGGTCCAATGGACCGTTTTCATCGGACATGTCTCCTGGGATGTTTTGGTCTGATGTGTGTACACACGATCAAACCAAAATCCCCGCGGACAGACAGTTCGGTGACGTAGCGGTGACGTTGACACCACGACGTCCACAAACCAGGAAGTAAAATGCTTCCACGCATGTGTCAAATCCACTCGACGCATGCGGGAGATTTCGGTCCGCTGGTTAGGCGTACTAACCAGCGGACATGTCTGACGGACAGGTTTCCAGCGGACAAGTTTTAAAGCATGCTTTAAAACTTTTGTCCGCTGGAAACCTGTCTGCTAGGCCGTAAACACGATCGGATATGTCCGCTGAAACTGGTCTGCGGACCAGTTTCAGCAGATATGTTCGATCGTGTGTACGCGGCCTAACTGACTAGCCTGCCTGCCTGTCCTATCTAACTCCAAAAAATTACACTCTCTCTCTCTGTCTCTCTCTGTAAACCACGCAACACACATTAGATTACAGAGAAAAAAAAAGAAGACTGATGGACTAGCCCAAAAAAGGGCTTTTTGGGGTGCTGTCAGGACGCTGTCCTTACAGTAGAGATCAGATGAGTCTTTCAAGACTGGAGTGGACACTGAATACACTGGACTAGCTATCGATTTCCCAATTAAATCAGCAGCGGCTACACTGTCCCTCCTCTCACTAAGACTGCAGTATCAGAATGAATCTAAAATGGATGCTGTCCAGGAGGTGGGAGGGTCAGGGAGAGAGGGTATGCTACTGATTGGCTGGAATGTGTGTGCTGACTGTGAGGTACAGGCTCAAAGTTTGCTTAATGATAATGAATAGGGGGCAAATGCGAACAAGCGATGTTCGCCTGGAACTATTCGCTGGCGAACCGTTCTGTACATCTCTAGTGACTATTTCCTGGTGCTAATTTACAGCCAAGTTAAAAGATATCTATACTCGTATTCCTATAAGTGCTTGCAGTAACTTTTACTCAGCCAGGTGTGTCAGAGGGACCGAGGTTGTTAAGGCGCAGAACAGAGAATCCAAATTACCAAGCGGCTCCTTTGGGAAAAACTTGAAAAAAGGTGCAAAAAACACTACTGTATAAGCCACATAAAAAATAAATAAAAAAAAACTGATAATATTACAAAGTAGAATATGCACTCTATGGAAATATACAGCAGCTTATTTACATTGCAATCTCTCCTCGTGTATTGTAAATAATTAGAGCGATCCTGGAACAAGTTATTTCACAAGGTATGGCTCGTCCGCTTTTCGTTATTAAGGCTTCCCAGCCGGCGCGGGACCAATTAAGTAGATGCATGTAAATGTCATGAACTAAAGGAAGTCATTTCATAATCACAAATAGGATGAACGTGGCTCTCTGGGAACAGCATTTAAACAATGTTCTATGAATACAATGTAATGACATTGAAGCTGGGACTGCACTTTAATGAATGCATTTAGCATAATAGCGTTTATTCTCGGCAACACTTTTGTAAGTCAAATATAATGTTCAAAGCATAAAAGAAGGGGTTTTGTTTGTCTCGGTGTGCAGCCCATTGGCCAGCCAGTGGCGGGCAGTCTTTGTGAATATTTGGGATATTTTTTTTTTTTTCTTTCAATAGATTTTTATTGGATTTTAGAAAATTACACATATCTAGTATACATATGCAGTAAGATACATCATGAAATACAGTAGCAATACACAGCAATACAGAGGTCGCAAATAAACAATCTAATACACAGGAATATTCTCATAAGCATAGAATCTAGTTTTAAATGAAGACAATCAAAAGTATCTACAATACAAACTTCAAGTACCATCAAGGAACAATACATGCAGTAAAAGGAAACAGTCAGAATATAGAACACAGTGTCTCCCACAATAAACAAAGAAATGTTCACAGCAGGCATAGGTGCTGCTGCAACCAGAGAACCTCAGAAAAAATAAATAAAAGGGCATTCAAACATATAAACGTTTATCATTTTGGTCGTTCCATATTACCCAAGGATGCCATAATGTATCATGTTTATGCAAAGTATTCATAGAAGTGGCTAACATGCGTTCATACGTCATATGTAAATTGGTCAGATCTATAGCTTCAATAACAGATGGGGGATGAGAGTCTTTCCATTTTCTAGTGATGGATAACCTGGCAGCAAGAAGAAAGTGGGTGACAGAACTGCGTACATGAGTTGGAAAATCATTGATCCCCAGGGTTAGTAAAGCCAAAGCTGGGTCAGGTTTTATCGGGGAGCCAATCAAAGCAGATATGATGTTAAATATGGCTTTCCAATAATTTGCAAGTAGGGGACAACTCCATAAGACATGTAGTAGATCACCCTTAATGTCACAAAGTCTCCAACATTTATCAGAGTTTTGGCTGCTGAACTTGGACAGTACAGCCGGTGTATAGTACCATCGTAAGGTTATCTTAACTGACAATTCCCACAGGGACGTACACTTGGATACTGATTGATTGATTTTACATGCAGTAAGCCATTCATCACAGGAAAATGACTGTCCTAGGTCCTCCTCCCATTGTATATGGGAGGGAGATTTCACAAAGGTTCTCTTAAGTTGGAATAAATTATAAAAATGGGAAATCCCTCCCTTCTTTGTATCACAAGAATTTAAGAAGGACCATGCTGATGTGTGGAGGTAAATAGGGGCAGTATTCAATTTTTGTAAGCAGCGTGTAATTTGAGTATAATGAGAACAGTATGTTGAAGGCAAGGCAAATTCCGATTGCAATGTAAGGAATGATTTGATTCCGTTTTTGTCGTATAAGTCTTGTATATACACAATGCCTTTCTCACTCCAAAGGTCAAAGGGAACTTGGTTCACAATTAAACGCAGCACTCGAAGTGGTATTTTCACGTCAATTTTAGAGTCTAGAATTTCAGCAGACTGAAGAATTTTCAGCCATGTCGTGATAGACACCTTTATCGTCGGGGACAAATGCGTAGGGATTTTGATGCCCATATGTGCTCCAAACAGCCATAAAGAAGTCTGACCCTCTTTGACATAAGTGGATTCGATCATTCCCCACATTGTTGTTGGAGAAGAACGAAACCATTCTTTAGCTTGTGTCATAATGGATGCATAAAAGTAATCCTGGAAGTCGATATAGCCCACTCCACCCCACATCCTATGTTTGATAAGTTTATGGTGGGCACACCTGGATTTTTTGCCATTCCATATGTATCTAGACAATAAAGATTGAAGAGATTTAAAAAATTTAATAGGGACTGGGATGGGCACACTTCTAAATACATATAAAATTTGCGGCAGATGGATCATTTTAAACGCAGAGAGTCTACCCCACCAAGAGAATTCATTCCTTCCTAGTTTGAGCAAATCCAATTGTAATTTATTTTTTAGGGGAACATAGTTATGTACGAATAGGGATTTAGTTGTTCTCGTAAGGTTTATACCAAGGTATGAAATGTTGTTCTCCGCCCATACATAGGGGAATGTGTTTTGGAGAATGTTGTTTGATATAGCGTCAATTCCAATGTCTAGCACATAGGATTTTGTGGTATTTACTTTATAATAGGAGATCCTTCCAAACCATGACAGTATATTTTGTACTTCCACTAGAGATGTACATGGGTCAGTCAACATTAATATAATATCATCAGCAAATAGACTGATCTTATGGACTTGAGGACCAATAGTAATGCCCGAAATTTTAGGATGAGACCTGATATGTTCCGCCAAAGGTTCTATCATTAAGTTAAAAATCAGGGGCGACAGAGGGCAACCCTGACGAGTTCCATTAGTGATATCAAAAGGTCGGGATAGTAGATTAGAAGTAAAAACTCTTGCATTTGGGAATGAATATAAGGCAAGTATAGCTTTAAGAATAAGTCCCTGGAATCCAAATTTCTGTAGAGCTAATGATAAATAGGACCAGTTCACTCTATCGAACGCCTTCTCTGCGTCCAATGATAGGAGCAGAGAAGGCGTTCCAGTCATATTAATATTGTGAATAACATTAATTAGTCTTCTAGTCGCATCAGATGTTTGACGTCCCTTGATGAATCCAGTTTGGTCTATATTTATAAGGTTAGGGAGAATATCAATCAGTCTATTAGCAATTATTTTAGCATATATCTTAAGATCAATGTTGAGTAGAGAAATGGGTCGAAAATTTGGGGGGGAGGTAGGATCTTTGCCAGGTTTGGGAAGCGTGATAATCAATGCGGAGAGCATTTCCTTCGGAAAGGACGACGAGGATGCAACATGGTTATAAAGGTCTCTCATATGGGGTACCAACAATTCCTTAAACAGTTTAATATATTCTCCAGAGAAACCATCAGGGCCTGGTGCCTTGGCGCTGGGCATAGAGTTAATGGAATGTATAATTTCAATGTCGGTGAAAGGGGTATTCAGTAGGTCAAGTTGATCATCTGATAATTTAGGCAATTTTAAAGGAGAGAGGAAGGAATGAATCTCGTCAATGGAAGGCTGTTGAATAGTGCCGTCATTGTTAAGGTTATACAAATCACTATAGTACGAGCTAAATAAATCAGCCATTTTTTGCGGATTTATAATTTTTTCTCGAGTGACGGGGTCAATAAGGTGCGAGATTTTAGTCTTTTGTCTGTGTCCTTTAATACGAGATGCCATAACTTTACCTGCCTTATTATTGGTGACGTAGGAGCGCGCCTTTAACTTCCTAAGTTTGAGGTCATAAGATTCCAGGAGCATAGAGCGTAATTCGTGTCTTAAGTCATAAAGTTGGGATTGGAGAGTCGGAGAGGGGTTAGCCCTATTTTTTGAATCAATGTCATTCAATTCCTTCGTTAGTTTATCTAGTTTTGCAGTCCGTTTCTTTTTGTATTGCGATCCAAGTTGGATCAAAAGACCACGTACATAGGACTTATGTGCATTCCACAATACCGTCGGGTCGGATACGGAGCCCACATTGTTAGAGAAAAATTCAACTAATTTTTCAGAAATATATCGAATATTATCCGTAGTTGTAGAAGGTAGTTATTTATACCCATAAGTGTGATTTTTGATGAGAATTTGCATTTTTCAATTTTATGCTAATGGGTGCATGATCCGACCAGGTGATATCATGGATGCGGGTGTCAATTACATTTTGTAGCAGCCATTTATCAGAAATAAACAGATCAATCCGAGAGTAAGTGTTATGACGCGGGGAATGGAACGTGTAGTCCCTTTCAGCCGCGTGATAACACCTCCATACATCATAAAGATCATTATCCATAAGAAAGGACGCAAGGGGAGAAGCAAATCTTTTGGCACTGGAAGAAGAGTCCATAATAATATCTGGGACCAAATTAAAGTCCCCACATATTAAGAGATGACCTTGCTGAATTTCATTAATTTTCTTCAGAACAGCTTTGTGGAATTTCATCTGTCGAATGTTGGGTGCATATACATTCACAAGCGTGTAGATAACATTATCCAGGGAACAGACCAAAATGATAAACCTGCCCTCAGGATCCAAGGTGCAACCTAACTCTTGGAAGGACAAAGAATCTCGTTAGCTATCATAACTCCCCTCTGTTTACGGGAGTAACTAGCCTTAAATATAAGGAAAGATTTATGTAAGCATACAGGCGAATTTTCTAAAGAAAAATGGGTTTCCTGTACACATAAAACATCACAACTATTAGTCAATGCCGTTTTCCACATGGATGCTCTTTTGGCTGGATGGTTTTAAGCCATTGGCATTGACTGATAGAAAATTAATGGACATTCTAGCGTGATGTGAGTTGGTTAAGCTATTTGAATACACTCACAAATCTAGAAGTCTTGTGGGAAATATGATTTTTTTTTTTTGTTTTTCTCTTTTGTCCTTACTTCCCAGAAGATATAGGGGAGTGCAATATCAGACAAGGCCGATAAAAGCGTCCCAATCAGGTACTTGACAAACAACTAAGCCAAACACAAATAAACAAACAAAAAAAAAAAAAAAAAAACTTAAAGCAAAAATCAAGACAAATAAATAATTACAAATATTCAGGGATTGTAGGGACAGTCCCTAGTTGTGTAGAACAGAATATTTGTATGAGTAAAACAACTAAAAGAAAACAAATAGCAAGAGTCGGGTACAATATTAAACCGACTGTGTAGGGGTATTAGTTCAAAAATATTCAAATATTAGATCACTACAGAACAGAACACCAGGGGAATTTGTTGACACGTAAACAAGAAAGGAATTTGCAAAAACAAGGGAAAAGTTTCAAGACATTCATTTCCCTTTAGGAGGGTGGTAACCTTCGCGTGAGTTGCGCCCGAAGCGTGATTTTTCCATAGCTTTCCTTTCTCCAGCGGAGACATCCGGATTTATACCCCAGGAGTTCAGAAGTTGCAGTCCTTCCTGAGGCCTTGAAACTGTGACAGTCATACCGTTGTTGGTGATAAGCAATGTAGCAGGGTGTTTCCATTTATATGGTATTTTATGATCGATCAAGGCTTTTGTGATTGATCTCAGTTGCCTCCTCAGGTTTAATGTATATTGTGACAAGTCAGCGTATAGATGAATATCGTTATACGGGTCAGGCAGCGTTGATAGTATTCTAGCCTGTGTCAGAAGCTTTTCTTTGGTAGGGAAGAAATGAACCCTCATAAGAACATCCCTTGGGATAGATGCATCCATATATTTCGGTTTGGGTATACGGTGTATGCGATCAATCATGCGCTCTATTTGAGAAGTCTCAGGCAGAAGTTTAACTATCAAGTCATCCACATATTTAAGCAGATCACTCGGAGACACAGACTCAGGTATCCCCCTCAGCTTAATATTATTTCTTCTCGAACGGTCCTCGAGGTCCGCGAGCTTGGCTTTGACCCACAAAGTATCATCAGCCTGGTCCTTGTACGCACCAACAAGATCATCAATGGTACCAGATTGATCCTCCATTTTGTTTTCAACAGTAAGGACTCTGTCTCCCAGACCTTTCAGTTCAATTGATATGTTATTCATCATTACTGAAAAGCTTGTCATGAGGGATGTTTGCAGTGTCAAGAGCATATCTTTCATTGTGGTATCTAGTACTGGCATCCCTGAGGTAGGATAGTTAGCTATAGATGCAGCGTTATGACCCATTTGGACATGAGGTAAAACAGCCATATTGGGAAGGGATATCTGCAATGCGTCATCAATTCTCCTCTTAGATTTAGCCGGGCTAATCGATGATGGACTATGTGGAGGGGAATTCAAATCCTGAGTGTCTGGTTGTACAGAGCCCCATAGATCAGGGTTGTCATCAGGAAGGTCTGTGTATGAGGAAGGCTGTGACGCAGTTGTGTTGCCATTCCTGTCATGAGGCAGTTTCCCCACAGAGGCTGACATGGCGCAGGGATTTATAAGCTTTTCAGCTGATTTTTTGTCCTTACGTTTTCGAGTCAGCATCGGATGTGTTCCGCCACGGGAATTCGATACTTTATATCCGATCTTGTATCGAAAATCGATCGTTTCGCCGCTGTTTTCCCGGTGTTCTGTCGGAGCTCCGTGCTCAAGCGGCCATTCAGATCGCGTGCAAGCCACGCCCCCGAATTATAGAATAATTCAATAAAGTAAAGCTCTAACAATGTATATTTACTGAAAATACAATCTGATCTCCCTCTAAATAATGGCAACAAGAGGAAAACATGGCACCTCTGATGACACAACGGCAGCAACTCATTATACTTACCATAGTCTATAGCTACACAAAACTATTCCACTTTTTCCACAATGTAATTTTAGCTTCCTGGAGAGGCATCAGTGACATCTAAAATTCTTGATGGTTTCCCAGGCTTGCTTGGCTGGCTTCTGACTAGATACCATCTGTCCATTTTCCTGGCACAGAAAGGTCAGGACAGACGCAGCTGAGTATTCATGTATTCCTAATGGATCACACCCCCTTTACATTTACAATTTAGGCTCTAATTACTTGTTATCTTTGATAAGCTATTAGAATGGCACACAACTGAATATTCATTTTTTTTCCTTCTTGGATTCTGTTAAGTATGCTAAGTAACATTGTAATTAGATAATTGAGCTAGGCATCCATGTTTGTATTGCAAGGATGAGATGTTTCAGCAGGTTATATTGTTAAAAGGAACTACAAAATTCATATTTAAGCTTTTGGCCGATACTGGAGAGTTAATCCTCTGAGAATTTCATATTTCTCAACGAATATCTTGGTGAGATCTCTATTTTTGAGTCCCTGAGTCTGAAAACCAGCTGTAAGTATTATGATGGGTTCCTATGTTCCCTGTTGATTATTTTATTGTACGTTATATCTTGAAGAATGCAGTTGGAGGCACTAAAATGTACAAATGTGAGCAGGAACCATCCAAACTTCCAGGTCATCAGGAATTAAAAGGCCGTCATCCTACACCCTACTGCCCTGAAGCCCCACCCCAACAGTTTTTTTTCATTCCCTTGTTATATGCAAATTTCTGTAGTCTGATTATATTATGGGTCACTCCTCTTCTCCAACAGTGGTGGACCTGTCCATCCTCTTGAACCAGAGTGACACACACATAATGACACATGAATAATCACTGTGAGCCATTACTGTGAGCCTCAGCCAGCATAATGACATGCCTCCAGGAAATTATCTGTGAAAAGGAGGGCTCACAGAAAATGGGTGTGATAATTCCAGAAGTCCACAATATGTGCAGGTAAGAACTGGTATTATTTGGTAGCCTTCTAAAGTTCCAACCAAAAAGTAGGCCAGTTTGTTACACAGTTCTGAACACCATCATTTGTAATTTTTAGACTAGAAGGGTGCATGGCACAGAATCACAACAAGAGATTGTGACAATGTCCCACAGGTAGACTAACGTGCGGTACACCCTATAAGAAAATCAGGAAAACGATCTTCCGATTTTCCTTATTGTTTCACAGCAAGTCGGAACCGAGGAAGGAGATACTTTATTGTTTCTGATCATGCGCAGTCTTTCTTTTCTGATTTTTCTAATATGAAAATCGTACAAATACAGTACACATTGAACAAAAATCATTCATTCTGTTCCCGCACAAGAAAAATGGTGTTTGTTTCTTTGGAAATTTTAATTCAGAAGGTCAAAATCGACTGTCGAAAGTTGTCTACACACTATCAGTGTTGCCAACCGTCCGTATTTTTACGGACAGTTTGTAAAAACTGGTACTTTTTTCCCCCGTTTGTAAATGTCCGTAGTTGCGGGAATGATATGCAACTTTGATATGACTTTGGCTTTAACCAGTGATAATGGACTGTTGCATTGTATAACATTCATGTATGAATTTCATGCCATGTTTGAGGGTTAACATTGAAGCCTATAACCCTCAAGTTGCATGAAAGTCAGACAAAAGTAGTGCATGAACTATTTTGAAGTCCCTGCAACTTTATGTCACACATATGTGAATGGTTATCATTGGAAAACATAGGGAGCAACTTGTCATGTGACTTTGATGTCCAAAGTTGCATGGGAAGTCGCACAAGTGTGAATGGAGCCTAAATCTGGCTAAATGTACGATAACTTTAGTATTGTGTAGATTTTGTGGAACATTTGATTTACATCCTCCTACTCCTTTGTAAACCGTGCACCACAGTTATAAACACACCACATACACCATTACTAATGCTCTGCAAGACAAAGTTGATCTGGGCCAAGTATGAGACCAATCAAATGTCTCATTGTGCCTCTAGCGCTATTGCTTAATTTCAGACAAAACTTTATTTGGTTTGGGATATTGCAGTGATAGGTTAAAGCTTCTGCCAGATTTGTATTTCTATCTGTGCCCCTATCAGGACAGGAATGATAGGACATATCTCCAATAGGGATGGAGCCATAGGTGTGCGCAGCCTATGGCATTAGGGTGTGCACCCCAAAGCTCAAACATATTTGCATGTGTATATACAGTATACTGATGGTGTCAGTAGAGCGGTGGACACTGTCAGTAGGGTAGAAATTGGTGTCAGTAGGGCAGTGGACAGTGTTAGTAGTTTTTTTTATTTTTATTATATATTTATTTTATTTTATGAGCTCCATTAGGAAGCTTTAGTGAAATATCAGAGGTCTATTTCTGTGCGTTACTGCACACTTAACGCAGTATATTCCAGTGTGTTACTGCACGTTTAATGCAGCATATTTCTGTGCATTAGGGCACGTTTAACGTTGTATATTTTGGTGTGTTATGTGCCATTTAATGCTGTATTTTTTTGTGCATTAGTGCACGTTTAACGCAGTATATTTCTGTGCGTTACTGCACGTTTAACGCAGTATATTCCAGTGTGTTACTGCACGTTTAATGCAGCATATTTCTGTGAATTAGTGCACGTTTAACGTTGTATATTTCGGTGTGTTATGTGCCATTTAATGCTGTATTTTTCTGTGTGTTAGTGCACGTTTAACGTAGTATATTTCGATACAATCTGCACCAGACAGGGTGATTAGGATGGGCCCAGGCACACCTGGCACACCCTATGCGCACGCCTATGGATAGAGCCAAACACAAAAAACACATCTTTAGTAAGGTTGAGTAATGTTTACAACTTCTGACAGTGTTGACAACCTGATGACTTGATGATGACCCTCTCACCCCCTTATTTGACTTGATGGTACAGGGACAAAAGTTATACCAAATTTCAAAATGCAGTCACAAAATCTATCCACTAATGAAAAAAGTTAGGCTATAAATTGTAGGTTAATATATTCAGATAGTTATTTGTGTATGAGAAAATATAGCCTAGGTACTGTATTAGTGTTAGGTGTTTTAATTATAAAATACCTGATCTGCATCCATTTCTATTGTAGACAATTTAGAAATAGGTCACATATTATGACTTGAAAATATGCAAGAGCCCATGGAGTTTTAGCTACAGTGGTGCATTTTATCAACTTGTTTATTCTCAGCATGTGGGTAATTAAGGCATGTTGTAAGTGCAGCTTTCAGGATATGTGAGAGAAGGGGGCTCAAAACTTTTCAAACAAAGGGCCAGTTTACTGTCCATCAGACTCAGGGGGAGCAGATTATAGAAAGTCTCCTGCACCCAGCATCAGTGAAAATAAACATAAACAGCAGGGTTGGTGGTCAGTAGGACCAGGAGTAATGCTCCATCATCAGTAATAGTGAGATGAATAGTACAACATCATTGATATCAATAGAACAAATAGTGCCCCACAGTAGGTGTCAGTGGGAGAAATAGTGCCTCAATGGCCAGATAAAGGCTTGCAAATGGCCACATCCGGTCCTGAGGCCACAGTTTGGAGATCCCTGTGTTAGAGGATTGGCATCACATATTTCCCCCATGATTGGCCAGTTATAAAAACAGCAATGTGCAGTACTTTCAGGAGCGTCAACTGGCACGTTTTGTCTGATTGGACATCACCAGGGTGATGATGTCCATTCGGACGAAACACGTTGGGTGACGCTCCTGAAGTTACTGCACATTGCTGTTTTTGTGGAACTATTTTGATTGTTTACTCCATGTTTTACAATAAACCCACTATACAGTGTTACATTATGTGTGGTTTTTATTGTGTTCCCATTTTCATAGATCACCAACTTCACTTTTGATGTGGATCATTGCACCCCATTGAGTTCATCTTCTGATGACCCTTTACAGATCATCAACATTGCATGCTGAATCCTGTTAAGGTTTCTCCTCACAAATGCCTATCTCACTCATATGCTTTTCAATATACAAGTTCCATAAAGTCTGGTAAGCGTGACAACTTATCCTTTGTTTTCACACAAGATTCAGTTTGATATCATCGGGAGAAGTGTGAGAGATGTTTCCCTACACAGGATTTACTTTTGAGTTACACAATCTTGTTTACCCAAGAACTTTTGGAAACTTTTGATTTATCCATCTTTGGAGCATTTACCTTGCGTTTATTTTGTTTATATACAGTTCAACATATATTGTTATATTTATTTATAAGATATTGTTGGTTCAGTATATTCACCCTTTTTTCACAGTATTATATTTGTGTCACTATTTGGAGCATCACATTATTTTTGTCTTATCTATATACAAGCATGCTCAGACAATACAAGCCTGTTCTATATGTTTAATGGATTGACAGACAGATATACTGCCCAATTACCCAACCACAGTTGCAATCAAGTCTGGATTTCTCAGGCCCAGGCATCTTGTAAAATAAGAGATCTACTACAAAAAGTTCAGTTAAAGTTCAAATCCAGTTAATTAGCACAACTGAGGCATTTTTGTATTAATATTCTCTTTAACCAGTCTTATAATCTGAGCCTACCTGTCAGAAAGCCTGATCAGGCCAGTGACCTAAGCTTTATCCAATGCAGCTGTATATAACTGTGCTAGATCCCCAACTCACTCACTGGGCTTGATTTACTAAAACAGAAGAATGCAAAAATCTGATGAAGCTCTACATCAGAAACCAATCAGCTTTCATGTTTTACTGTCAAAGCTTAAAGTGGTTTTAAAGGCAGAAGGGTTTTTATCTTAGTGCATTTGTTGCATTAAGATAGAAAAACTTCTGCGTGTAGCAGCGCCCTCAGCCCCCTTACACTTACCTGAGGTCCGTCTAAAGCCAGCGATGTCTGGGACTCCCCTCCTCATTGACTGAAACAGAAGCTCGGCGGCATTGGCTCCCACTGCTGTCAATCAAAATGTAATGAGCCAATGAGGAGAGAAAGGGGGCAAGGCCAGGCTGCAGCTCTGTGTCTGAATGGACACAAGGAGCCGTGGCACGGCTCAAGTGTCCCATAGCAAGTTTCTTGCTGTGGGGGTACTCAAGAGGAGGGAGGGGCCAGGAGCCCTCAAGAGGGACCCGAGAAGACGAGGATCCGGGCTACTTTGTGCAAATCCACTGCAAAGAGCAGGTAAGTGTGACATGTTTATCTTTGCTGAAAAAAAAAGAGACTTTATTATAACTTTAATAGAACAAGCTAAAGTTAAAAGCTGATTGGCTACCAGGCACAGCTGTGCCAGATTTTGCACTCTCCAGTGTTAGTAAATCAACCCCACTGTTTGCTGATTGGACAATTAGGAAGAATCACCATGCTGATGAAGCATTAACCTCCATGTATTCTGCTCGTTCCTCATGTCAGCGACCTACTAAGCTAAAAATAATAGCACAGCCCTACTGCACAAGGGATTATAGGAATCTAATGTAGAAACACATGCCAGTACTAGCTGATTTTTTTTGTAATGCATATGTAAATATTGGTCCTTTATATTTGCCTGGATTTCAGCTTAACCATTTTAGCCCCAGATGATTTGGCTGCCAAATGAATGGGCCACTTTTTGAGATTTTTCCACTGTGTTGCTTTAACTGACAGTCGTTCGACGTGGCTCCCGTACAAAATTTATGTCCTTTTTTCCCACAAATAGAGCTTTCTTTGGTGGCATTTGATCACATCTGCGGTTTTTATTTTTTGCGCTATAAACAAAAATCTTTCCTCAGTTGAGGCCGATATGTATTCTTCTACATATTTTTGTTAAAAAAATCGCAATAAGTGTTTATTGATTGTTTTTTTGCGCAAAAGTTATAGCATCTGCAAAATAGGGGATAGTTTTATGGCATTTTTATTATTATTTTTTACTGGTAATGGCAGTTATCAGCAATTTTTATCATGTCTGCGACATTATGGTGGGCACATCGGACACTTTTGATGCTATTTTGGGACTATTCATATTTATACAGCGATCAGAACTATAAAAATGCACTGATTACTGTGTAAATGTGACTGGCAGGGAAGTGGTTAACCACTAGGGGGCTAGGAAGGGGTTAAGTGTGTCCTAGGCATGTGTTCTAGCTGTTAGGGGGCATGGCTTACTGTGACACGACACTGATCACTGCTCCGATGAGAGGGAGCAGACGATCATTGTCCTTTCACTAGACAGGGAGAGGCCTTGTTTACTCTGGCCTCTCCCCGTTCTGCTGCGGGCGGGAGCTCAGATGAACTGGCATTCCCCATGCACTGAGAAGCAGGGACAGCAGCCACAAACATACTCCCCCAGTGGATGTGCCGCTCTGGGACTAAGGAAAGAGACTACATATTAGAAGACAGGAGATGGAAAGGTTTTTACACTATTGGAGCCTTCATATATTTTTCATACCACGCTACCTGCATACGGGTCTGAATGTCCATTGAGGGATCTGACTAGCGGTGAAGCAGGCTTGGGACCCCGTCTGATAACAGGCTGTGCCATTTATATGCTGTCTCTGATCCTCTGTTATGGGGGATCACGAAGTTCCGGTTGGCAGTGAATCTTTCCATTGGTGGTGGATCTCACAGTCACTTTTTTCACCAGTTTGAAGAGCGTATATCTATGGATAGACTTTTAACAGTTTACACGGGTGGACTGCTATCAATTTTATTCCATATTTGGACTTCACCTTTGATTTGACACTTTATTTATTCATTTATGTTTATGTTCACTATATGAATGTGTTCACTTAAAGGGGTGGTTCCCCTAAAAAGAAACTTTTAACATTGCATTTCTCTTCTTAATTACATGTAGAATCGGCTGTCTGTACATACCATTTTCGGCATGTAGTCTCGGTCGGGGTAGGGCGTGACTACTTGATTGACAGGCATCCGATCGACGCATACAGCGCGTCACGAGATGCCGAAAGAAGCCGAACGTTGGTGCGCATGCGCCGTATAGAGCCGCACCAACGTTCGGCTTCTTTCGGCATCTCGTGACGCGCTGTATGCGTCGATCGGATGCCTGTCCCCAACCATCATACCCGGAAGCTGCGGTGAGGCTGCATGAAGAAAATGGTATGTACGGACGGATTTTTTTAAAACTACCAGCCGATTCTACATGTAATTAAGAAGAGAAATGCAATGTTAAAAGTTTCTTTTTAGGGGAACCACCCCTTTAATATCACAGGTGCTCTCAATTATTTAACCATTTATTATTCATTTGGTTACCTTTACAAGTTTTCACTTTGTGGTGTTTATTAGAGCTTTTTTAATTTATGTATGCTCTTAGGTAGCGCAACTTTATATATTTTTTCTGCTCTGTAACCTGATCAAGGGACACCAGTGGACATCGAGTCCGCGGGTCCTGCGGGCATGGTCACGGAACTCGCAGGCAGGGGCGTGCACGCCGACGACGATGCCGCAAAATTCAAAGTAACGTAAATATATACGTTACTTTGCGCAGCTGTGCCATTCTGCCGACATATATGTACAGGAGTTGGTCGGGAACTGGTTGAACATTTATTGATAGCTTAATCATGTAGATAATTATGGACAAAACCCCTTTCTGTCTAAAGTGTTCCTAGTATGTTTATGTATGAATGTGAAATAGGGACCTTAGATTGTGATAGTAAGCTCCCTGGGGGAAGGGACTGATGTGAATGCTTAATATACCGTATATGTAAAGTGTCGCATAAATTGTGGGCTTTCTTTAAATACCTCTAATAAATAAATAAAGAGTTCAAAGCCAGACAACTGTATGTATGTTATAGAGATTAGGGAATCTAAAAATTAATCAGGACAGCAAATAGACAAAAAATACAAAACTAAATACATTAATATATATTTATTCCTTTTTAACTGACAATATTAAGACAGGAAATTAAACGTTTTAGGGGATTCCATTAAAATAAGTATTTCTTATACCTGCTTGAGCAAAACGTAAATGGAACTGACTAGAGCGGGTTTGTAAAAAGACATGGAAACATTTTGTAATTTAGAGGAAATTTGTGAAAATAGTCCATTCCCTTCTCTATTATCTCGCCTTCCTGTAAGCCTAGCTGACGGCTCAAACATCAGCATTCAGCATCCTCTTCAGCAGCCCCTCTGCAGAAATTAGCTGACACTCTTCTGTGCAGATAACGGAGAGCTGCAGCATTAAGAGTCCAGAAAGCATTAATCTTTCCTAAATTAAAATCTGTACCACAGTGTTTAAGATTGAGGCCACCATGGTTCAGTACTGTTTGACCGCCAATTTTGATAAAAGTGTTTTAAGAGAGGTGAGACATAGATAAATTGCCCACAGCTGCACAACAGCAGTAAGGGTAACTGCTTAGTATATTGGCTGCAATCATACAGCACTGTCAAGCAAACGCTTACATAAAATGCAAAGCAGAAGTAAAATACATTGTAATGTATTTATCAGATGTGATACAGATACTTTGCTGTAGGTGATATGTTTCTGTGAGCATTCATGGAGCCAAAGATAGCAGTTGCCTGGCTATCAATATATAATACAATAATAATAATGGTATAGCAATTTTCTCCTCTAGGGCTTAATGACCTGTGCAGAGTATGGTAAACAGGCTATAATTCTGTGACAAATACTCCTATAGAACATATTTAAAAAACAACTTAATTTATATTTCATATATATAATCTCAAAAAAAATAGCTGTTTACAATTATACAAGCTGTATGCATATGTATATTCTTTTAAAAAAAAATAGGCAATAGTTAATTAAAAAACAGATTGTTTTTAAAATGCAAAGAAAATTACATAATTACATGGCATGTATGATTTTGAAGGTGTATTTTGGTAAATAAAACTGTTCAAAATTCTAACAATAGTACATTTTTTTTATTTATTTTTTTCCTAAATAGCAAACTCGGCACATCTAACTTTGGAGTGCAAACAGTTATTATTTCCTAAATAGCAAACTCAGAATTTTAAGTAAACAATTTAAACAATAAAGAAAATTTGGAGGGAAAAAGTAGAAAGCAGACCTAGCACAATAATTCATTAAAATACAGGTTATGTTAATCAAAATGTATAGGGGACAGACTTTATGGACTAAGGAAAAAAATATTCAGCGTATTATTAATAAAAATTCTAATATATGCATTCCTGAAGGGATATTTGTGTAAAATTATTGAGTCATTAAGGGGTTTTATTGGGTTTATTAAATCCATTTCCAGGTGAGTTTTTTTTTTTTTTATGTTTAATTTTTAAAAGTGCTCACATGTTACAACAGCTCAGAAATAAATGAGTAACCAATGGACGACAACGCAATACAAAGTAATTGTAAAGAAAGGGAGATTTTTATGGCACTCTCAATGTAGTGATTTCAGTGGAGTGTTTAAATAGATACTTACATTTATTGGCTGAAAATTGCATAATAAACTGAAAATTTGAAACAGTTTACAGTACCCACTTTGCAATAACTGTTTGCTATTCTTAACTATAAACTGATTAAAAATATACATTTTAATGTTAATAATATATAATATTCATTTTGCATAAGCCCACTTTTTCAAGATGAATTGTGAACACATTCAAAACATATTCTTAGTTGGTTTCATCTTTAATTTTTATCTGAATATTTAATGGATCACAAAGCCATGGATAAAAAAACTAAAACATGTTTTATATACATATATATATATATAGATACATACATACATATATCTATATCTATATATGTATATATATATATATATATATATATATATATATATATATATATATATATAAATATATTATAAATATATTCTGTGATGTTAATCTTAATATTGCAAAAAAAAAAAAAACTCTATTTAAAATTTTAAGATAACAGACATTTAAAAAAAAAAATTAATAAAAAATCTAATAATCATCAAATTCCTCAACTATTTGGGAATTCCATAGAACAAGAATGGATTTTAACAAAAATGTTTATACGGATGAATTAAAGTATGATCAATTCAACTATTAACTCTCCAATTGAATGAACATTGCACAATAAATTGAAGGTATTGACCAGAGTTGAAGGGACTAACACAACCCTGTGAGGTTTATGATAGGGAACATTGATTTAATAGGGTTAGGTTATAGTAATGTTTAAGGTCAAGTGCTTTAAGATGAGATATAGATTGTAAACTTGTGAATGGAAAGAAACGACAAGACGTCATCCTCTTTTCTGATAAAAATCTGCAGAGAATACTAGAAGATTTAGGCTTATTTTGTAAAGTGGAGCAAGGAAATGATGAACTATAGTTCATCAAATCCAATTGTATTTTATCTTTCATTTAGAAAATAGAATTTGACTGGTTGGCAGCAGAGCTAGTTTTCCATTTGCATTAATGTTTTACTTTTTATTAGGTAGTATACAGGGTCGCAACAGTTACACTTGCAACCGGGCCCTGGAGTTCTGCCACTGTGGAGAGGGGCCCCAGGTTGGCTGGATCAAGTTTTGGTACTGGGCTCCACTCCTGTAAGTTGTGCCACCTTCCTTTGCAAGCAGTCATTGGTTGTTGGGACTACCGATTGGTCCACCAACAAATGACATTCTTTTGACACTTTGCACACTGGAGGGGGGGATAACCCTCCTACCACCTCCGCCACTCAACTCCGCCTCCCAGACTCCCAAACTTACTGCCTTGCAGCTGCTCCTGAATCCCACCGGTAAGGCAATATATGGGCATGGGCTCTGACATAAGGGGGGTCTTTCTGATCTAATGGGGGTCTCTAAGGAAGGGAGGCACTGATATAAGGAGACTGTGAGCAAATGGGGGTCTATAAGGGGGGTGCTGCCTGCTGTTTTAACAGTTGGTGACAAGATCGGCAGTCAGCACCATGTTTTACAGACCCCCCATTAGATCAAAGTCACCTTATATTAGCATCCCCCTTACAGACTCCCATTAGATCAGAGTCCCTTTATATTAGCATAACCCCCCTATAGACCCCCCTTTATATCAGAGTCCCCTTATATCAGCAACCCCCCTTAGAGATCAACAATTGGTCTTCAGGGGTAGGGGTCGCTGATATAAGAGGGCTCTGATATAAAACTATGATTGGATATTTAAAGTGCATCTAGTGTTGCCTTATCTGACCACTGACTTCACTAAGTGAACATTTTCTACTCGTCTACGGGGTAAAAAAAAATCAAATGCAGTACCCTGTGATGAAATAAACTTTACACCTTTCTGTGCAGTGGCCCATTTGCTGCAACTGCAGCGGAGGTCCCAATGGTTTGGGACCATTAAATGGCTCCCCTCTGAGCTGCTATGGTTCTTACCGCTGACGCCTAGTTACTACAGGACACAATATTGACATAGTGGTCATTAGGAGGAGCCAAAACAGTCAGTAGGGGACACCCTCTTCCATATACCTAAAAAGTGTCTGATAGTATTGGCAACAGGAGCTCTGCTACAGAGAAAAGTTTCTGCAAACCTGCCAATGGACAGGTAAGTATAGAGTTGTTCTTATTACAGAGGTCTGAATTTTTTTTAACCCCTTGTCAGAGCTAATCATGAAAAGATCTGATACATCATTCGGGTTTAGTAATATTGTATTTTATCTTCATCTCATATAGGGTAGGAGAAAGAGACAGCCACTGGAAGAATATATAATTTATCTAAAATGTATCTGAAATTAGCTTTATATATTTTTCAAATTTTTGGAAATAATATAAGAAGTGGGAATGTTAAAAACATAATAGATTTGATTTTTTTAAAACTGTAGTTTACTACTTGGAAGGTTTCCTCCCTTTTTTAAGATTGCAGCTGTTTTCAGGGTTAGCATTTGATAAAATGGAAATTATTTACTAAAGGCAAATACGCTGTTCACTTTGAAAGGAAATTTTCAATTTGCAAAGGAAATTTTAGCATAGTAAAAGTGGTAACATTTCACTTTGCAAAGAACATCCAATTACAGGCAAGGAAAATAAAAACAAATTGTATTTTTGCTTGCACATGATTGTCAGCAGAGCTTCACCTCATTCACTAAGCAAAGAGAAAATTCACTTCCAAAGTTAACAGAATATATGTCTTTAGTGAATTACCTTTTAATTTGTTCATAAACGACCTGGAGGATGAGGTAAACAGTTCAATCTCTGTATTTGTGGACGACACTAAGCTAAGCAGGGCAATAACTTCTCCGCAGGATGTGGAAACTTTGCAAGAAGATCTGAACAAGTTAATGACGTGGGCAACTACATGGAAGATGAGGTTTAATATAGAAAAATGTAAAACAATGTATTTGGGTGGCAAAAATATGAATGCAATCTACTCACTAGGGGGAGAACCTCTGAGGGAATCTAGGATGGAAAAGGACCTGTTGTCTGTGCCCCCATTAAGGAGATTCTGCCTCGCTATTTGTCCTGTGTACCATTATCATTGAAAGTGAAAGTAAAATAAATCCCACATTTTGAGTTGTCCCCAGAAAAGTAATAGAGGGTAAATCTTCCAATGGGGACACCAAATAAAATTTTCATTCTTTTTTTTCACACAAATAGAGCTTTCTTTTGGTGGTATTTAATCACCGGGTTTTTTATCTTTTGCGCTATAAGAGAAAAAATACTGAAAATTCTGTAAATAAAAAAGATTTTTTTCTGTTATAAAATTTAGCAAATTAGTAATTTTTCTTCATAAATTTTGGCCAAAATTTATACTGCTACATATCTTTGGTAAAAAATAAGTACGAATTGGTGTATATTATTTGGTCTTTGTGAAAGTTATAGAGTCCACAAGCTATGGTGCCAATATCTGAAAATTGATCACACCTGAAGTACTCATTATGCCAGAAAAGTACAAATACCCCTTTTTGGAAAGAAGACATTCCAAGGTATTTAGAAAGAGGCATTGTGAATCTTTTGAAGTTGTCATTTTTTCCCACAATTCTTTGCAATATCAAGATTTTTTTTCTTTTCTTTTTTTTCCACAACATTTTTATATTAGCAGGTTATTTCTCACACACAGCATATGCATACCACAAATTACACCCCAAAACACATTCTGCTATTCCTCCTGAGTATGGCGATACCACATGTGTGAGACTTTTACACAGCGTGGCCACATACAGAGGCCCAACATGCAGGGAGCACCTTCAGGCGTTCTGGAGCACCCATGCCAATTCTGATATTTCTCTCCTACATTTAAAAATCATAATTTATTTGCTAGAAAATTACATAGAACCCCAAAACATTATATATGTTTTTTTTAGCAAAGAGAATACAGTGGCGTTCGTTGCAACTTTTTATCTTGCAATGTATTTGCGCAGCAATTTTTCTAACGTGTTTTTTTACAAAAAAAAATGTTTTGTAAAAAAAAAAACTGTAAAGTTAGCCCAATGTTTTTGCATAGTGTGAAAGATGAAGTTACGCCAAGTAAATAAATATTGCGGTATTGCGGGGTATTGCAGAGTATTGCAGGGTATTGCAGAGTATTGCGGGTTATTGCGGGGTATTGCAGAGTATTGCAGGGTATTGCAGAGTATTGTGGGGTATTGCAGAGTATTTCAGAGTATTGCAGAGTATTGCAGAGTATTGCGTGGTATTGCAGAGTATTGTGTGGGATTGCGGGGTATTGTGGTGTATTGCAGAGTATTGTGGGGTATTTCAGAGTATTGAGGGGTATTGCAGAGTATTGTGGGGTATTGCAGAGTATTGTGAGGTATTGCAGAGTATTGTGGGGTATTGCAGAGTATTGTGGGGTATTGCAGAGTATTGTGTGGTATTTGCAGAGTATTGTGGGGTATTGCAGAGTATTGTTGGGTATTGCAGAGTAGTGTGGGGTATTGCAGGGATTGCAAAGTATTGCAGGGATTGCACAGTATGGGGCAGAGTATTGCAGGGTATTGTGAGTATTGAGCAGGGATGGCTGAGCAGGAATGGATGGATGGCTGGATCTGTGCATTTTTTACAGATCCAGCCCACAGCACTGCTGCTGCCTCCGTTCTCTCTCCCCTCTCCTCTCACTCTCCTCTTACACTGTACCGTTCAGTACAGAGAGGGGAGGGAGGAACCAGCCTCATCACATGACGCCAGTTTGTTTACAAGTGATCGCTCCGTCATTAGACGGAGCGATCACGTGGTAAACCGCCGCTATCAGCGGCGATTTACCATGATCCGTGATCACGGACACTCCCAAACCAGGAGGAGATATAAGGCCTCAAATATGTCCTTTGCAGAGATGCCAGAGATGGTGAACATCTTGAGGAGGACCGACTATGATGGGAAGCATGGGGCGTACACCAACCCTAATGTGAGAAAGGCCAAGATAATGACTAAAGTTGTGAGGAGTCTGCACAGGAAATTCGGGGTACGACGATCCAAGGAGCAATTGAGGAAACGCTGGTCAGACCTGAAATTGAGGGCACACAACTAGTACAGAAGGATCAAGAAAATGCTACAAAAAAGAAAGTATTTGTCCTGTGTTCCTATTATTATTACTTTCATGTTGCTCCATGTGATTTTCTTTACTGGAATAAGGGTAAGCTTAAGCACTGGACAACAGTGAATTTGAAAAAAGACGTAATACACCAAAATGCTGCTCAAATCTATAAGTGCTAACAACAAATAAGTGGTAAAAAAACGGTGATGAGCGCAAATTGAAACGCTAAACAGTGTAGGTCAGTGAAACACTGATAAATTATACAAATGAAGTATAAATTAATGTGAAACAAATCATGTGAACATAAAAAATAAACCAAACTCTTATAGTGATAGAAAAATAAAATTGGGCGACTACAGTCCAATCACAAAGCAACTGCACAGAAAGGGCAGTGGGGTGGTCAAGATGAATCTTCACTGGAACTAGGCTCACAGAGCGCTTACCTCCCCACAATGGGAAAATCGCCTGAAAGGATCCTCAAACCGCTTGTGCAGAGACAGGGGCGTCCTTCCAAAACTAAATGGAATCCTGGTTCTCACCGAAGTCTCAGCTCACCACGGAATGTGAAAGGTTACCAAAGATAAAGAATAGAGACTCCCATCCTGAAATAGGTCAAAAATGGGCTAATTTATTCAGACTAAAATATGCTTACAGGCATGTAGAGTAAACCACCAAATGCAGACACTTCCTGGTTAGACGAATGGGGTTCCGCGTCACTTACGGTGACGTCTGGTACCTTAAGCGTTACGTCACGACACGTGACTTCACCAGCCCCTGTCTCTGCACATCTCTTACCTGAAGCTGTGGTGACAGACACTGACCTGTTGAGGTGACAACATAATCCATGTCAAGAACGTTGTATGAAAACCTTTTTTTTTTTTTTTTTCATATAACGTTCTTGACATGGATTATGTTGTTTTCACATTAGTGCAACTAAACATTATCCTTTTTTTTTTCCGCCCCTTTGAGTGCGTGGCTTTTTTGACACCATTTCCTATAAATGCTCTTGCCCATGGTGTGTGAGACTAGCCTAGCTCTGAGGAAGGGGTGCCCCCCAAAACGTGTTAGCTGTACTCTGTGTTCTGCATGTCCATGCACTGTGTTTATGGCCTTTTGTCAGTTGCATTTTGTGAGTACCCAGTTTTATACTAAACATTTTTTTATTATTAAATTATCTCTGATAATGCACTAGGTGTACGCGTGTTCAGGGGTGACATCATTCCATCTGATGAAGGCAAGATTAACACAGTTTGGACACAGAATTTAATGTCTGATATTGCCTTCAGTTTTTCAATGTTGAACTTTGTAAGATGTTTTGAAACATGCCTGTTTATGGTTAAAAAAAAAAAATACAAAATAAATGACAAAAAAATATATTGTAAGCCCAAAAATGTTATAACACCCATGTGAATGTGCACAGAGTAAAACTTTATAGAAACAACTATGTGTGGCTTCTTATTTCAATGCTCAATACCATTGTTGTTAATAATGTGGTGTTTACAGTGACAATGGGGGTTCTTTACTAAAGGAAAATCCACTTGGCACTACAATTGCACTAGGAGAACCTAGGAGACAGCTAAAAAAAACACAAGCAATAAATAAAGTTCAAGATTTTATCATATCATTTGTTTTTATTATATAAAAAACAGATTTAAACATTGTCTGGCATTGCAATGGCCCCCCCTACCCATGAAATAATCACAATATTTTTGTCTGACATCACAGGTACTTTGGGGGGGGGGGGCAAGGCAGGACGGCCATATTCTAGGCCCATCAGGGGATTTCCTGAAAGTCTGGCCTGTGGTTCAGTTTGTTTGTATTCCGCCATGTGGATTGCTGTCATAAATAAGCGGAACTGGCTGGCCATTATCTCAAAGGCATACTCAATGATTTTTTGAGCCCTGGCCAGCCAGTAGTTAAAAACCCTCCTCTCCGGGATGAGGGTCCTCTGCGGGAATGGCCTCATCAGGTGTGGTCAGAGACCGAAGACTTCATCTGCGATGAACACAAATGGGAGTCCTTCCTTGTTGTCTTCATCAGCTGGCAATGCCAGGCCACCTCCACAGTTGGGAAAGTCCCACCGGTGGGCAAAATGGGATGCCACGATGTGCTATTCCTGTGGCGTTGAAGGAAACTGTGGAGTCAAAACATAAAAAAAAATATTAGTACTTTTGCGCATAACATTGCAAGCAGATTAGACACAAACATTCTTGGCCAACATCAGTATAACATTTATTTAAAGGAGTATATAAAGACAAAAATATAAGGCCCACCTATCATATTCCTCACCTCCTCTGATGGCCCATTGTATACATTTTTTTTGTGGGGGGGGATTATAGGGGAGTTTGGGTCCTCAAGAAAAACTCTGCTACTCTGCCTGAATTTAATGAAAAAAATAAAAAGATTTGTAGACATTTCTTTTTTTTTGGGGGGGGGGGGTGGTGAAGCACTACAATGGATCTGAGAAAATACATTGTTAAATGACTAGACTAGGTGTGTATGGGCCAAGGATAGCATGGAGGCAAATATGCATGTAGGACAAAAAAACAGCATGGGGACAAAGGGGAAATTCACAGCAATGGATTGATGAAAGAAATACAATACATTAGCATACATTCAATACATAGAATATGATGTTAAAGCAGACAACTTATCTTAATATAGTCCTTCTGCAAGACTTGAATTATGGCAGAACAGGTCTCTGGGATAATGATCCCCAGAGCCTAGGGAGAGATGCCTGTTGTGAACTGGAGGTCCTGCAGACTTCTCCCAGTTGCCAGGTATCTCAACTTGGCAACTAGCCTTTGCTCAGCAGTGATGGCTTGCCGCATGAGAGTGTCCTGCCTCATGATATAAGGGGACAGCAAAGCCAACAGATGGTGAAAAATGGGGCCCGTCATCCTGAGATGATTCCTGAAGTCATCAGGATTATTCTCCTGGATCTCCCACAGCAAAGGCATGTGACAGAATTGGTCACAGTGAAGCCACCAATTCTTCGTCCATGAACTCCTCCTCACCCTGTTCATAGATTGAGCTTGGGTAAAAGCAAGAAGCCTAACACCAAACCTATGCACAGCATGGCTAGATAACGGTCAGCTGGTCAGAACGGACAAACAGAACGCACTGAACGCACTGAAGTACAGCAAGGTCTATGAAGAACGACCTGAAAATCAGAAACTAGCCGATAAGAACACACTGAAATACACATACAAACTCACTACACGCCCTAAAAGACAGATACAAACCCACAAGCACAAACGGATCACCAGAAAACGATCTAAAAGCACGAAGACTGAAAAGTACGAATCGTC
Organism: Rana kukunoris; assembly: GCA_029574335.1. NCBI lineage: Eukaryota > Metazoa > Chordata > Amphibia > Anura > Ranidae > Rana > Rana kukunoris. The sequence goes on from JAJQKJ010001919.1 coordinate 231,656, forward strand.
TCTCACCAAACTTTTACTAACACGCAATAACATGAGATCAGCAAAAGCAGCCCAAAGGGTGGCACCGTTGGAATTGAACTTCCCCTTTATAGTGCTGTTGTACGTGGTGTACGTCACTGCGCTTTGGACGGGTGGACTTTTGTCTGAGCGTGTGTATGCAAGGCAGGCTTGGCCTGAATTCCGTCAGAAAAACCATCATTTTTTATCTGACGGGAAAACCAGTCGTGTGTACAGGGCATGAGAAGTGGTTCTTATTTATTATAATGAACACAGACCCTTTCATTCAGGGATCAGTCTAAAAAGGAATTGGTGAAACAAACAGCTTTTTCTTCAGAACATTAAAATGTTTATCCTGCAACAAATCTTTTTAAAATCCTTGCAATGCTGCAAAGGGGGTAGGCAGAAGCTACCTGGCAAGTACACTTGTTGCTGTTGAAGGGGAAAAAAACTAAAGAGAGACTATAGGACTGTTGAGTCCTATAGGACTGTGAACACTGGGGGGGTACCAAATGATATGTAGCCTATTACTGCAGCCCACAGTATAGAGCTATAACTCTCCCTATATATATTCTCCCTTCCCTATATTGTCAGTTCTCCCTGACAGCTCAAAAATGCACTGACAATATGGCTACCTTGAACCCAGCCTTATATAGTGAGAGGGCTGGGGTATCCATTCCTTCAAATTATTGGCTCTTTTGACTCAGCTGAACAGGGAAAAATTTTATTCACTTTGATAAAGTTTTTTCCTAATTAATGTCAGAGAAACGGCAATCTTATTGGCCATAAATGCAGTATTCAAGAACCCCACAAATATAGTGCATTTGCCTTTCGCCCAAATTGGAGATGAAATCTAACCTTATTCCTAATCCTGCTGTGTATCTGGGACATAGAAAGTAAAAATAAATTTCCCCAACAGGACACAGAAGGCAAACACTAACCCAGCAGGTTCTATTTAGAACTAAAAAGTGTCCAGCCCCCAATTTGAATTAGCCCTGGAAATTACCAAAATTGAATATCAAGATTCACCTCCTATAAACTCCAATGGGCTCAGCAATATTTGAAACTTCGAGCAAGAATCACAAAAATGTTAACAGTCCAGGGTAATTGAAATTAAATTCTGTAACCATCAAAGGCCATTTGAAGCCCTTAGCAACTTTAAAAAAAAAACACACCTAAAAACATTTTAATTTGCCTTCTCGATTGGTTACAATGCATTTCACTAAAATGTCTAGGCATCCTTAGTCAACTGCAGCCAAATAGTCATGTTTTTTAAACTTTTAAGCGAGGAGGGGAACCAGAATGCCCTAAAATACTGTGAAGTATAGCATTGTGTATATTGCAGTCTTTACATGTCATGTTACCAAATCATGACCTTTTAAATAGGAATATGCCAGGCTATTAATTCATTAAATGTAAAAAGTAATCTTAGGTAAGCCAAACTATTTCGGAACACTTATTCTCCAAAGTATCCGTCAAGAAGAACATTCACCAGACAAGATTACCTTGATCATTTTGTTATTTAATGGGCCTAAAGAATGACTTTGATATTGTAATCTGAGGCCATGGAGCTAACAAACAACCAATTGTGTCATTTAGATGGGCCCCACATTTCATTCCCGCAGCTGAACGTACCTACGAAAACAACCATAAAGAGTCAGCAAACATCCTCGGGGCTGGCGGTTATAAAAAAAAAAGTAATTGTGCATGGAATGAGAATTTACAGTGCAATTGTAAAACGGGACGAGGAGCTGGAAATTAAAGACACACAAGTGGAAATAAAATACTGATAAGGGAGCGTCTCATTTCTTTCATAGTGCAAAATGTTGGATGCATTTGATCTCCGAACATTTGTCTTGGTGTTATTTGCAGACCATTTGGCTAAAAAAATACCATTCTTTTTTACAGCTTGATGGAGTATAATTATATAACAAACACAAGACATGTTTGCTGCAGATGTAGTTAGAAGCATCAAGAGGTTTTATCTGTACACAAGTTCCATAATTCTGTTGTAGCCAAGGCTGAAAGACATTTTTAGACCGTAGATTAAAGTATATCTAAACCTAATCACTAACATCTCATGGAAGCTTTAACATGTTAATGTAATTGAAAACATTTTTGAATCTGTAGCCCATTAAAATAATACATTGTGGTCTTGCCATAAAAGTCTTTGTTGAGGCACTTCCCGTTATAGGGTGTCAATATTCTGTCCCTGTCTCCCAATGGCTTTCCTGGGTTGTCATCTTGGCACATGGGCTTCATTAGTAGGTGACCAGTTAAACACAGATTACACTAATTTCACAAATATTCAACACCAGTCTAAGGGGCCCTTTCACACGTGCGGACAAACGGTCCGTTTTTTACAAGTCCGTTCACGGACTTGTAATGCATTCCTATGGGATTGTGGGCGCTAGCGGATGATGCATCCGCTAACGTCCATAAAGATCCGCGTCCGCAAAGATCAGTTTTTTCGGACGGAAGAAAACCCTATTTTTCTTCCGCCTGGCGGATCGGATGAATACAGACATCCGATTCCCCATAGGGGAGAGCGGAGGAAAGACAGAGCGGTCTCTGCACAGTGTGCGGGGACCGCCCTGTCCGCCGACAGCGACAGCTCAGCTCAGCGGGGATTACGGATGATCCCCGCTAAGCAGACGGACACACACGGGGCGGATCAAATACGGATCCGCCCCGTGTGAAAGAGCCCTAAGGCAATTTGTATTCACGTGTCACATGTGACCTTCAGGAAAGCCACTGTGAGATTAGATCTGTTAGCCTCTATATCACTATGGGGCACAGTAGTGACACAGGGATAGGTGGAAGGAACCACAGTGCTGGGAGAAGAGGGGTCAGGTATCAGACACTGAAAAAAGGCTAGGATGCTGTTGATTCTTAAGCTACTTTACCTCAAGAGGTGGCAGATTGGTGGTAGTGGGACAGATTAGCATTATGACATTTCTTCAAGGAACCTTTTCTTTCTAGTTCCTTGCTTTACTACGGTCAATAAAATAAACTTTAAAAAAAGTCAGGTAAATATTTTTTTATTTATTCAGTGCTTTATTTTTTGCCAGGAAATTTAGTTTTTAGTTTTAGGCTCCTTCCCACATGCTTTTTTGTCTCTCCTTACCTTTTCTGTTGTTTACACATCAATAGTAGGTAAATTATTGGAGAATATGATAAGGGACTATATCCAAAAATGTACTGAGGAAATAAATATCATTAGTAGGAATCAGCACAGGTTTACGAAAGGTCCATCCTGCCAAACCAATCTTCTAACTTTCTACAAGGAAGTGAGCTGTCATCTAGACAGGGGAAGGCCTGTGTATTTAGTGTATCTGGATGTTGCAAAGGCATTTGATACAGTCCCCCTTAAACGCTTAATTTACAAGCAGAAGTCTACAGGCATGGACCATAAGGTCTATGATTGGGTAAAAACTAGTTACAGGGGTGTGTCCATAGGGTAGTGATGAACATGTGCTCAGACTGGTCAGGAGTGGTATATGGGGTGCCCCAGGGTTCTGTCTTGGGACCAATTTTATTCAATTGTTTCATTAATGATATGGAGGATGGGATAAATAGCTCAATTTCAGTTTTTGGGGACGACATACAGATAATCAGGGCAATGACACCACATCAGTATATGGAAATTTTACAGAATGACCTGAACAAAATAATGGAGTGGGTAACCACATGGCAAATGAGTTTTAATGTGGAAAAATGTAAAGTAATGCACTTGGGGTAAAAAACATAAAGGCAAACTACTCACTAGGGGGAAAACCGCTGGGGGAATCAAGGATCGAGAGCGATCTGGGTGTCCTAGTAGATGACAGATTGAGCAATAGCATGTAATGTCAAGCTGCGGCTACCAAAGCCGTCAGAATTTTAGCATGCATGAAAAAAGGAATATACTCCAGGGATAAAATGATGATCCTGCCACTTTATAAAACTGTAGTTAGACCTCATCTGGAGTACTCTGTCCATTTCTGGTCACCAGTCCTCAGAAGGGATGTGCTGGAACTAGAGAGAGTCAAAAGAAAGGCAACAAAACTAATAAGGGGACTAGAAGCCGTCAATTATGAGAAACAACTGCAAGCACCACTCTATAACGTATATAGCGCAGCACATGCAAACTTAATCGCCTGTTGTTCCTTTCTCCTTTGATATCAAAAGAGATGAGTTTTGATCTTTCTTCTGAAGGCTAGGTGGTTCTCCTCCAACCGAATGCTGGTTAGTAAAGCGTTCCATAGTCTGAGACCTTGGATAGATGATAGATCACCTTCTGTGACTTTGGCTACTTCAGCTAGCCTAGTCAGTAATAGATTGTGGTCTACAGTGTCGAAAGCTGCGCTTAGGTCCAACAGAACTAGAAGAGAAGATTCTCCTTCGTCTGCGGCCTCGAGAACGTCGTCCCATATTTTGAATAATGCTGTTTCTGTCCCGTGTCCCATGCCCAGTTTGTGGGTATCTAGATGCTGTTGCAGCTGTTGTACCATTACTTTCTCCATTACCTTAGCGATGACAGTTAGGCCTGTCATGGGGCGGCGGTGAGTTGGGCCTTTGGGGTCAAGGGTAGGTTTCTTTAAGATGGGTTTAATTATGCCCTGTTTCAACTGGGAGGGCACTAAACCTTCCTTGAAGGACTGGTTTATAAGCTGTGTGATAGGAGGTGCTAGGATACCGGCACATTCTTTCAGTTTGGTGGGGATGATATCATTAGGCGCTGTGCTATTTCGCAGAGTACCTATGATATTTTTCACGGCATCGGTGGAGATGGGTTTAAGGGTGAACTTTGTTGAATGCGGTGAATTTTTATGGATATTGGGCGAATGATTGCGGGGAGAGGTGAGGGGGGTACTGTTTTGCTGAATGCGTTCACGGATTCTTTCAATTTTGTTAATGAAATAATCTGATAATTCATTGCAAAATTCTTGGGTATCTGAGTTAGGGGCTTCAAGACAGACCGGATTCATGATCTGGGTGACAATCTTGAAGATTTAAGTTTTTCACTCACTCATGTGTCTGGCAGCCCGCACGTAGGTTAGGAGGCCGGACGCATAGATAGGGGCAGCGCCGGTGCACCCTCTATGGACGGGCCTGCCACTGGTTGGCATAAAGAATGACAGAAAAAGTTGTATCCACTATGAGTATGACAGCCAGGAAAGAATTTTTAGAATGAAGTCAGCAGTGTCAACCAAAAAAAAAAAAAAAAAAGCGTCTTTGAAGTATTACAGCTATCATGGTCATTGCCTAGATTTGAAGTTTTTTTACACACAACATAACACACTTAAAGGGGTTGTAAAGGCTCATGGTTTTTCACCTTAATGCATCCTATGCATTAAGGTGAAAAAACACCTGGCAATGACGGCCCCCCTGCCCCTATGTTTTACTTATCTGAGCCCTTTCACCTGCTGTGCACGTCCCCCCGATGTCCTCTCTGATTGGCTAGATTGGATAGATTGATAGCAGCGAAGCCATTGGCTCGCGCTGCTGTCAATGGCATCCAATGACACAGTGCGCCAGGGGGCAGGGTCGAGTGATAGAGTCGGCGGCTATAGCCGCCGGCTGTACCACGGGAGCGTGCCCGCAAGCTAACCCCCTTGGGAGAGAGCTTCCCATGAAGGGGGTTAGCTCTTCCGGGGAGGAGACTAGACAGCTGCCAAGGGACCCCAGCGGACCAGAATCGGGGCCACTCTGTGCAAAACGAGCTGCCAGTGGATGTAAATATGACGTGTTTGTTATTTAAAAAATATATATTTGAACCCTTACAACCCCTTTAAGAGAAAGTTTCTTGGAATATTCTCCATCTCTAACAAATATATAAATATATATAGATGTGGTCCAAGACGGATAGAGTCACCCAGAAAAAAGGCACCTAATCCCAAAAGATAAGTAATTGAAAAAATGGGGAAAAAGGCGATAATATATAAGTGTCAAAACAGACACAAGAAAACAGATAATTAATTGTTCAAACAAAAGCTACAAAGGTTAACATACCCAAATAAGATCCCTATAGAGATCTCTATAGGGATTTTATTTGGGTATATGAACCTTTGTAGCTTTTGTTTGAACAATTAATTATCTGTTTTCTTGTGTCTGTTTTGACACTTATATTTTTTTTTCTGCTTTTATGGTTGTCCCTTATAGAGGCTAAAGGACACCTCTGCAATTGAAACTATTTTGTGATTTTTTATTTTTCCTGATACAGCTAATTCATGGAATTTGCATAAATCTCTCTACTCTGAGAACATTGCAGTTTGCTACATTTTTTTGATCCGTCCTTGGCCATTAAGCCCTTCCAAGTGCAACTTTATGTGAGTAATATAAGCTATGCATTCATTTTCTACACATCCTTTTACTCGATCTATCAATGGGAGCAACAGCTACTATTAACCATTTGAGTGTTTATTTTGCACTGTGGCTACATTTTTTCATTAATGTTAATATAATGTTCAGAAATCCTAATGACACACAGTATCTTGTTCAGCTGTTGCCCATTTTCAGATACATTACTCTCCCACTCACATATTTTCCCTTCACTTACTGTCCAATTGTGACCAATATGAAATATTTCCTGCTATTTGCAGGAACATACGCATTGTCGGCTCAGCAGGGCGGGACCCTGTGACCTTTGCCAGGTGTGGACTATCTGTTGGTGAGTTGGATGTGTTTCTGGAAACCTTGGAGCCACTTTATTTTCCCAGACCTGTGTTACTCAGTATCCCAATTGGGTATCACATTTTAATGACTAACGTTGATATACTTTTCTACATATTTTCTAGTTGTCTATTTTCATTTTGGATATCGCTCTTTCCCCTGAGGAAGCGGAAGTCCGCGAAACATGTAGGGTCTATGCGATTTCCTTCCAAGTTGCATCTGCTGCTCAACTGAATGATGTTTCTTGTTACCCACAATATATAGTCAACAACTGTTTTGTTCTCTTTTCAATAATTTTTTGTATTTGTGTATATATCTATGTAACAATAAATAAAGTACTTTTTGTAATTTTATAATTAATAACTCGTACTTTCTCATCACTACCGCCTTACATAAACAAATTATCCCCTTTTTTCCCATTTTTTTAAATATATAAATACATTGTCTCATCTTGGCTCAGTTGTACCAATCTTCCCAAACCAATTCTGCAATCTCTATCCTTTAAGCTCCCATGAAATTACTATTAACTCTTCTAACTATATAGTAATGTCATTTAGATTTTGGAGGAGATGAGGTGGACAGGTGACAAGGATCGCAGAATACCTCCACTCCACACCAGTTTGCTGCCTGTTAGATATGGCTGTAAGTAAGGCCCAGCAAGGGATTATTAAGGCAAAGTGGTGAGATAGAGTCCTCATAGCAAATCTGCATTGTTTGTTTGTCTCAGGCACTGGAACTGTCTACCTGTCCTCCATGCTTGTCCAACATCTTGATTGTTTTGCTTGCCATGCCACTCCGGCTGGTGGCTTTTCTCTCCTTTCCTGTGCTAAGCAATTACCATTGCTAACAGATGTCACCGGTCATGATCACATAGTTTAGCCTGAACTGAAAAATGTTAAGCAGGTCAATTTCATGGAGTCAGACATGCTATCTCCCCAGAATGGAAACCAATATATTTTGTCTACAAAGATAGATAAACAGACACCTTCCTGAATATTCAAACACACAGATGTATTTTATCTGTTTATTATCTGTTTTACTTATGTATATATATATATATATATATATATATATATATATATATATATATATATATATATATATATATATATATATATATATATATATATATATATTATTTTGTCTATTTTTTGTTTCCCATTTAAAGTGATCTTTGGAAAAATCTTTAAATGAAAAGGTTAACAGTCCTGAAATACAGCACATAATGAGTTTAGATTGTATGGGGTTGACACAGATGGGGCTCGGGAAGTGAGGAAGGTATAGGAAAATTACTTCCCCATGGAGGTACATAAATGGTATAATAGGTAAATGACACTGAAAAAAAAAACTGTTTCATGATTGATTAACCTAGGCAGTCCTGTTAATTGGCTTGCATTTGTACTCACCTTTATTGAGTGTGTTTGTAAATGTACCAATGCAGTAGAAACAGTAGGGTTCATTTGCTAAAGGAAATAGGCTGTTCAGGGGAAGCTGCACTTTGCAAGAAAAGTTTAGTGAATGCGGTGAAATTTCATTTTGCAAAGAATTGCCAATCATGGCTAAGGAAAATTAAAAAAAGCAATATTTTTGCTAATATATGATTGGATGATGGAAGTCAGCAGAGGCTTATCTAATTCACAAAGTTCTGCAGATAAATCCCTTGCATAGTGAAAATTGTCTGCCCTCAGTAAACCAACCCTGTTGTATTATAGGCTTCATTGGGCAGGAGCAAATATGGATGTGTATAGATACTCTGTAAATGGCCATAGCATAAGCAGCCTGACACCGGAGAAAGTTAAATTGCAAGGACCATAACTGGAGCTCAGCCTAACTCTCATCACATTTTGCTCCCGGCACCTCCAGTAGACTTCTTCCCCTTCTGGACAAAAACATACCCTCAGTGACCAGAAAGAGATGGACGCAATGGCCTCTGCTGCAGCCAGCCTTTCGGCAAACATGCCAGAGAGTTCTCCCAGCATCCTCTAGACTCAATGATTGTATTAAAAATTAAAAATTTAAAAAATCTCAGTACCTTGGACAAAATACATGTGAAGTGAAATTGTTTTTTTTTTTTAATTTATACAAAAAGATAAAAACAGACAATCCAGATACAGAGAAAAGAGCATCAAGTTCAAATTCAAGAAGGCGTGTTGAGATACAGTCTGTCTATACATTTGTTTCACTAATACTTATGCCCTGTGCACACGATCGGTTCGTCTGATGAATACTGTTAAAAATCTGATCGTGTCCAACGCAGTGACGTAAAACACAACGACGTGCAGAGAAAAATTAAGTTCCCCACAGACAATCGTGTTTTTTAGGGCTGTGCAAATTAACTTTTAATTAATCGATTAATCTTTAATTTTTTTGATCGATCAAAATCTTTTTGATTGATTAAAATTCTTTTAATTGGTACTCACCTCTCCGCCGGCTTCTGGGCCTTCAGGGAGTTCCGTCGGAGATCCGGTAACGTCACGGACACCGGCGGGGCTTGCCATGTCCATCTGAAGGGCTCCTTTGCTGTGCCTTCATATCTGCATGCCGGCGGGACCTTAGTTTCTGCCACACCCAAGGGCTGTTACACTTCCCTCTATCAACCTGGGATTCTACAACCATCCATTGGGAGTTGTGATAGTTCCCTTCATGGGACATCTACTTGCCGACGAACTGATGTTAACCTCTCCTCATCTGGATTCAGCAGTGATATCGTTGTACACATTTTTATACCAGTATCATACTTAGCTACATGTTTTTATGACTGCTTTTGCTACCGTTTGGTATTACTCGCACCATTTTTAAAGTTTATGTAGCTACATCAATTTTATCTCCAGTGCAATATTTATTTGGTTACCTACTTGAAGACAATAAAAGTTTTAATGCTATTCCCATCGAGCGCTGCCTTTGTGTGTTTTTTGTATCCTGCTATCCATTTTTGCAGTGGCTGCACTGGGATTCAGCCTGCAAGGAGAACAGCTAAAAGTAGTTGGATCTGTATGTGCGTTATAATTAATCGAAATTAGTTTATTAACCGGTTATTTAACATTATTTATTCATAAGAAAAATTTAAAACGGGTTCTATTTTTTTTCACCGATGGGAAAAAAACAAGGGGGGCCACACACGATCGGTTGATCCGATGAAAACGGTCCATCGGTTTGTTTTTATCAGACGAACCGATCGTGTGTACAGAGCATTAGTGTACTCCAAAATTGAGATGAGAGGTTTAGTGGGTCCTCAATCAACAAATACTCCTCTACGTGTTTTGCAGAATTCTACTACTTCTTCAGGAGGAACAGACTGGATAGTGTCTGAAATAAAATTAAAGGGTTTGTAAAAGAATTTTTTTTTTATCTTAATACCTTCATTTACCTTAATGCAGTGCTGTTTTCATGTCCTCATTTTTTGTTTTTGCTCTCAAGTTGCTGTAATTCTTCTCTGATCTCCCCACTTCCTGGTTGTCTGTTTCCTGACCACAGTCTTGGGAGCTTTCTCTCTGTGGTCACTAATCAATGAGGTGTGATTACTCTGTGAATAAAACCCCACAGCACCAATCAGTTTCGTTTTCCAAACCATGACTGCCCTGTATTGGCTCTTTGGCTTTGTACAGCAGAGAAGCAGGAAACATGCAGAAACAAAACTAGAGATACATTACATGATTGATTTTTATCAATTTGTAATTGTTTTTATAAGAAATCAATTAACTATTATGTCTCTATACCCTGTAAACAGTCATTTCAGCAACAACACTAGAGAAGGGAAAAAAATATATATATTAGACAATGGAAAAGCCGATTTCTTTACTTAAAATTGGTTACGTGCATAAAAGAAAAAATCCTTTACAACTCCTTTAAGTAAAAGTATACATAAAATCCAAAAAACAAAACAAAAAATATATATGTGTATAGGGTATAACAATTAAACTTGGGGGGAAGGGAAGGCACTGGCGATTACCAATATAAACTAATACACTAGACAAAGTCAAGAAAAATTAAAAGCCAGCAGCTGCACATACTGCAGCTGCTGACTTTTTATAATAGGACACTTACCTGTTCTGGAGTCCCTCGATGTCAACACCGCAGCTGATGTTTTTAACAGCTGTCGGGTGCTGCCGCCTCCATTGCGAGTAAGGGAACCTAGCATTGTAGCCTTACGGCTTCACATCAGGAACCCTACTTCGCATGCGCTCCACTCTACTCCTCTCTTCTACTGGCCCAGCGGCCGGGGGAGGAGGAGGGAGCCCCAGCGATGACACAAATATCAGCGGCTGAGGCCCCCAGAAGTGGGGACAGGATACCTGTAAAAAACAGGTATCCTGCCTCCCCGCCCCCCCCAGAAAGGTGTCAAATGTGGCACTGGAGGGGCGAAGGAATACAATGAGCGGAAGGTATTTGATATGTTTCCATTAGTCTCCACTATAGACTCCCTGCCTGTAAAATGTTGCCACCTAAAGTGAAACTAAACAGTGAATTGTTAATTGACATAAATCATTTATATCATGGCACTGTATTTTATTTATTTTTATTCCTTATACGCTGTTGTGAGTCACATTATCATTCCCTGTTCTTTAGCATCTGCAGGAAAAGATCCTTGGGAGGGGCTTCTATTTCTACAGTATTAGTCTGGCTGCACAGCTCTGATTGGTGCTGTACCGGTCACATGACTAGAAAAAGCAGTTTCAGAAGAGCAATTCAGATTAAATTACAAATTTAAAAAACTGTTTAACATCTCGCTATAAATATTTATTGAACATCAAATGTGTATTTCTTGTGCGTTATATATAGTGTAGGTGGAGTCAAAGATGACTGACACTAGATTTCACTTTGTTTAGAAGATGTAGTCACCCAAGCCCCTTTTTTTTTTACTTTACAGGTCTTAGCAATTACATTTAATATATTGAATATTGAGTCTCTTAGTGAATTTAATTAATCAGCAAACTATATCCCTCCTATATTGTTTATCAATAGGAGGACATGGAGGAGGAGGGAGGGAAGGGATTGTCATTTACCACTGTGTATATGCCCACATATGTAACCCTATAATTACATGGGCTGCACAGATAAGAAAAAAGAGGACATGTAGAGTTTAGAACTGAGTATGCTCAGTAGAGGCCACCAGCTGGTCTTCACAATCTCAGCCTGCGATGGGGACACCGAGAAGATGGGAGGGACAGCTGAAGGCAGAATCAAGCATGTATATTTCACTCTAAAAAGAACCTATGCCTTAGTGCAGGGGTGTACAAGTGGCACGCGGAGCCCTCTGATGTGGCCCGTGACCTGCTGCTCTGGGATGGCTGGTTGAGCCATAGACCTCTGTTATTACCTATGGTTTGGTGCGCTTTCAGAAAGTGCACCACACCTGCAGGATATAATAGAAGTCTATGGCAAAGTGCAGCTAACCCGCAGGAAAAGCCACAAGTGCACTGCTCTGCACCCACGGTGTCGGTAAACCACAGAGCATCAGTGTGAAAGCAGCCTTAGGCCGAACGGTAACCTGCGACCCATGGCCCGCGACCAGTTACCAAGCCGCTTAAGTGGCCCTCGCTCTTCAAATGGTTGGGCACCCCTGCCTTAGTGGCTTTGTAAGTATGCAAACTCTGTAATAAAGCATATAGCATGTAATGAGAGCTTTTCATAGTCTTGGTTGAATAACACTTTAACAGGGGAGATACTTGCAACAGCTCTATCAGAGTTACGACTACGATTAGTGTAAGTTAATTTATTGATTTATCATTGCGATTTAAAAAAAAAAAAACATTGGGCCAGATTCAGAGAGCAATTACGCCCGTCTAACTGGTGTTAGACAGGAGTACTTTCAAATTACGCGCGCCGTATCACTGGTTTGAATCCTCAAACCATGATACGGCTGTTTTGGGCTTCGATCTGACAGGCTTACGTCTTCATACGCCTTTGGATCTACGCTGCGATCTTTTTGCGGCCGCTGGGTGAAGTTTGCGTTGTTTTCAGCGTCGGAGTATGCAAATGAGCTTTTTCCGGCGATCCACGAAGTTACGAGCGTCGTTCGCAATCGCGTACGTCATTTTTTCGCTACGTAAAGTTAAACCAGCTATTAGCTGGTCTAAGGTTACGAGGCCCATGTTAAGTATGGCCGTCGTTCCCGTGTCGACTTTCAATTTTTTTTTTTTTTTTTGCGTAAGTCGTCCGGGAATAGGAATGTCCGTAAACGACGCTACTCAAAAAAAAATGACGTAACGACGTGATTTCGCTTAAAATGCACGGCGGGAAATTTCTGAACGGAGCATGCGCAGTTCGATCGCCACGGGGACGCTCTTAATTTAAATGCCTCACGCCCCCTATTCGCGTAGTTTGATTCCGCCGGGAGAAATACACTACGCCGCCGTACCTTACGGGCCAAAATCTCTCTGAATTCCTCCTAGAGCCAGGTAAAGTACGGCGGCATAGAGTATCTCTGATACTCTGCGGGAATCTAATTCTTTCTGAATCTGGTCCATTATTTCTAAAGGTCAGACCCACTCAGAACTGATAATTTAGAAACACGTGGTGGACCTTTCAAGAAGCTGTTTTAATAAATGTCAGGGGCCTGAGATACCTACATCTGTATTCCCACTTTTACCTCAAAATTATAGAGTTGGGACTGCAGTACGCTGAGGTACTGTGATGTGGCTGCTGCAGCTTACGCATGTATTTGCAAATATGTGCTAAACTTAACTCCTATTTTAATGTGACCTGTTGGACAGGACAATTTGGTTTGTTGCAGGCTGGCTGGTAAGCGACCTGGAAATGTTTTTTTTGTGTTTTTTTTTTTTTTACATGAGTCACCCTTATATGTGATCCTTGCTGCAAATGCCAGTTAAAGGTTAGGGTGGTTGCCATTTGTTTGTACTGTTGGTAAATTGGTGAGGGGATGCACTGAATACTTTCGCTGTCATTGTGCTATTGCTGGGTGTTCAGTGCATCTCTATACCTTTAAGGAAGGGTGGGCTCCCTCCAGGCATACCTGCTTTTAATCTATCAAATATTATACAAGTGTTTCAACTCAGGAGACTCTCAAAATGATTGGGTTAGGACTGCAGTAAACTGGGGTGCCATGACGTGTACAAATTAAACCCCTTGTTTTTAATGTGAACTGTTGAATAGGAAAAATTGGTTTGTTGCAAACTGGCTGGTAAGTGAGCTGGGAATTTTTGTTTGTTGTTTTTTGACATGTGTCGGCCTTCCATGTGATCCTTACTGCAAAGGCCAGTTATAGGTTGGCATGGTTGCCGTTTGTTTGTACTGGCAGAGAAATACATACCTGTTTCAATGTGTCACTCCCTTACATTCCAGGTGAGGGGGCATTGCTCCATTGTTGGGGAGTGATATTTTGCAGCAGCTCTATCAGTGAGGGAGCAATGTCTTGCTCATCCATCCCGCAAGGGAGCAATGCTCGGAAACAGCTGTGTATTTTCTCGACACTTTTGAGTGAACCTGTTGCATGCAAGTTGCTCTTCCACAATAGGATACAAAGTGTGTCATAGGCCTAACTCTTTATGTTTTTACTGTTACTTAAAATATTTCCTTACCTTACTCATTTGTGTTTTGTTTATTTATTTATTTTCCCAAAGTTCCCACCAATTAGATTGTAAGCTCTGAAGAACACAGACCTTTCATCCTGAATTTTAAAACAAGATAAAAATCAAAACCAGGATGTGTCTCATGGGGATAGAACTATATGCGGTCTATGAAACATTCCTAGACTTTAAAAAATCAGCCACCATATTCCTTACAAAGGTCATATCCCTGGTGATAGTAAACACATTCACTGGGATCGAAGGACATGATGATTAAAATTACCGGAACAGCAAAATATGAAACCGAGAGGGCCAACATGCCATAGCTCAGCTTGAACGAGAGACTGAAATAAATCAGTATTCATTTAGCTTTAAGTCAGAAACTCAACTATGCTTCTTGGGGGAGCTGTCACTGTTGATTTATCTGAACTGTGCTGTTCACTATCGCCAGCAGATTCAATACTTATGACATAATTCAAACCTCATTTGAAGTCTTGGTGGCTGGTTTCAGTGTTATATTGGCAGCGGCTGTCCAAGGTGCTGAAAGTGATAGAATGTACACAGTAATTGAGGCATGAGGCTCCTGGAGCTCGGCAGCTGCTGCAATAGTAGGACTGTAAGTCCAAACCTGCCCTGGAAGCCATTAGCTGTAACATTCTCCTTGCTCAGGCTCTAGTTAGCTTTAAAAATGTAAGTTCAGGTAATTATTGGTCCACCTCAAGCTTAACGGAGGGGTAAATGTTACAATCAGCGACACATATAGAAAGTTTTCATTAATATATTTTGAAAAAAAAAAACATTTTTATATTTCATGTCTGATACATTTGCTAACCACCCTCTTTTACCACCGGACACCGAACACCATCAGTCAATTAATTGGTCACTGTTTTCAATTTTTACATGTACCTGGACCTTTTAGTAGCTTTACAATCTTTACAAATCTACAAAAAATATTTCCCAAAATGTCACAATATATAGCAAATATATTTTTAAAAAGCTGTATCATTAAAAGCATTTTATCATAAAAAAAATAATACACACAACTGTTTTTTCTGCGAGGAAAACTGCGGGGAGAGCTTTTGGCCAGGAAAACCGGCCGCGTGTATGCTTCCTCGCTGTTTTCCAGACGGGAAAATAGAGAACCTGCTCTGTATTTTCCTGCCGGGATTCACTGCGGTTTTAAACACGGCAATTTTCCAATGCGGAAACACTGCGAGGGAGCATACACACGGCAGGGATTCCCAGGTTCTCAGGTTTCCTGTCTGGATTCCTGGCGGACTTTATACCGCAGGGATTCCCAGGCGCGTGTACAGGGCTTTACCCAAGAATCAAAATTTTTAATTTCTTTATCATCCATTGAGAGATGCAGGATTTTACAACAACTGGGTTATCCTACTGCTAAAACAAAAACCGTTAAGCCAGCCCATGCAGAACACTGCCTCCAACCATCATTCTATAGTGTTTACTTTGCCTACCCCTCAGTTGGACTGCTTTTGGACATCCCAGTTGTCATAGAATATTGTGCAATTCTTTGCCCCTCAATGGACGATAAAGAAAACAAGATAACCTGTGTAGGTGTATGTGTGTTCATGTTGCTAATAATTTCCCATATCCCTATATATTGTGTTCCTAAGATACATGTCCAGGGGGGGCGTGGCCGGACGTTGCCCTGAATGGACGTGTGAGCCTATAGCTCCTCCACAGCCCGCAGCATTTTGGCCTGTTTCGGGGGTACATACCGCACAAAGATGGGTGGAACGCGGCGCACCCGCTCCTCCAAGGTCCGGGGGTCCTCCCAGCCGCCTCCCGGATCCTCTGCTACCCTCAGGGGATACTTTTCGCCGCCGCCGCCGCATCTGATGAGGGGAGGGGAGGCCAAGATGGCGCCGGACTCCTCCATGCGGCCGCCGCCATCCCGGAGCATCCACCTGCCTGCTGGACCGGACGATCCATCCGCATCCGCCTGGAGACCCTCAGTTCCTCGCCACCAAGACCCGGGAGCGGTGAGTTCGTCCCCGCTACAGCCACTCCAAGCGGCGCCGCCGCCACACAGCTCGGGCAGGCCCCACTGGGCCTCACTGGGACCCCGCCGACGCAGTGCTCGGAGGCCGCCCCGCGGCTGTTCCGGACGACCTCGGATCCGGGCATTTTCGGGAGTCCTGTCTCCCCTGCCACCCACACCACTTCGGAGGACTTCCCCCCCCTAAGGATGCCCAGCCAGGCCTGGATCCCGGGAGGTCTGCAGCCTGAGCATCCTAGCCTGCATAGGCCTCAGGCTGTTTTGGGCCCAGCTTCTCCCTCTCTCCAGCCTCCTCAGGCAGAGCTGCCGCCGCACAGCCCTGGGCAGACCTCACTGGGCCTTGTGACCTCACTGACGCAGTGCTCGGAGGCCATCCCTAGACTGCTCCGGACGGCCCCGGACCCAGATGTGTCTCTAGGGAGCCCTGACCCCCCTGCCTCCCCCACCATGTCGGAGGACTTCCCCCCCCTACCAGTACGCAATCAAGCCTGGACCCTGGGAGGCCCACACCTAGAGCACCCTTGTCTGCATGAGCCCCAGCCTGTCCCTTCTTTAGCATCTGCCCCCCTCAGCCACAGAGACTTTCCAGCAGCATGGGGCCCGGATCTGCCCCATGGGGGATGGACACAGCAGCTTCCTATGCCCGGACAGTCGGATCCCCTGCCGTGACTTCCGTGGATGGCTGGGCGTCCCCTCCTCCTCCTCCGCGTACCTCAGAACGATCGGACACACAGGGCCTCCAGCTGCCTCCCTGGGCGCATCCTGGGCCTGTGGCCCCTCCGGTGTCGCGACGGGACCCTCCCTCACCCTTACTGTCCCCCCAGCTCATCCCGGGGCCTGACTCCCGTTCCCAAGCTATTCCTCCCTGGCAGATGTATCTTCAGGCCATGCCGACCAAAGATGACTTTAAGCTGCTTATTGAGGAGGTCAAGTCGGCCTGCCGAGCTGAGATTCAAGTTCTACATGCCAACCTTAAACACTTGTCTGATAGGGTGGAAATGGCGCAGGAAGAAATTCAAGAAACCAAAATCGCAGTTCATCGCACACAGCTGCAGAGTGCGGATCATCGCCTAATGCTCAGAGATATGCAGCGCCAGTTGGAAGATCTGGACAACAGGGGGCGCAGGAACAACATCCGTGTCAGGGGCCTGCCTGAATCGGAGGGCCCTGAGGACCTCCGCAACACCCTGCAAACCCTCTTTAATGACCTTTTGGGAGACCCCCCGGACAAGCCTATAGAGATGGACTGGGCGCACCGCGCCCTACGCCCCAAGGGACCTGCCTCCAAACCCCGCGACATCATCTGTAAAGTCAACTCCTTCCCCTTGAAAGAGGACATTATGCGTAAAGCCCGCAC
Source organism: Rana kukunoris (assembly GCA_029574335.1). Lineage (NCBI taxonomy): Eukaryota > Metazoa > Chordata > Amphibia > Anura > Ranidae > Rana > Rana kukunoris. Next base: position 249,210 of record JAJQKJ010001919.1, read on the forward strand.
CGCTAGAAAGGTGGTCTTCGGCAACGTCCAACTACAACTATACCCGGACTTGTCCTGGATAACCCTGCAAAAGCGCAGACTCTTGCAACCCCTTCTGCTCCTGCTGCAGGAACGCGACATAGTCTACCGCTGGGGTTTCCCTTTCAGCCTCACAGCCCGCCGGGAGGGTCAGTCAGCGGTGCTCCGCTATCCGGAAGACCTGGATACTTTTTGCGAGACTATGGACATACCTGTCCCCCGCCTTCAAGAATGGGATCTGGTAGCAACCCCCCCGCCACCTCCCACGTTCTGGCAAAAGGTCCCCCGACCAAGCGACCCCGGGGCGGGGCCCCCTACGTGGTTCCCCCAATCTGGTCACGGCTGATGACTGGTACTTTCGACCCCCCCCTTTTTACCTGACCCCTCCCCCCCCTGACCCACCCATCAGCTTCATTTGCAACCCCTTCCCCCCCCCAGGCCCACCGCCTGGCACCTGCTTTATTCACCGGGCACATTCAGTTGGAGACCTGAGAGCGGCGACTTTTCTGGTCACTCACCCCCCGTAGGTCCCAACCTACCAGAGTTCCTTGTCTACCCTATTGTACTTTGTGGTTGCTGTTTATTGCAGTTCTCTATGTCCCCCGGCCTGGGCCCTCCCCATTTTGGGGGGCCCTCACTTTATTGGAACCTTTTGGGCCCGAGTGGCATGGTGCACTCGGGCCTTGTTTTTCTCAATGTACTTTTGATTGCGTTGCATTTAATGTTTCTTTTCTCTTTTTTTTTTTTCTTTCTTGTCCTTTCTCTTCCCCCTTCCCCTCCCTGACTCTCATGGCTCGTCCTGTGCTCCTGGCGGTTGTCCGGACTGTTCCGCGGGCCTGGCGTCTTCCCCAAGCGGGCTCTGTTGTTTCCTCACGGCTGGATCAGGTAAGTACTCTTTTGTTTGCACATACCCATGACCATGGCTAAGATTATGTCCCTTAATGTCCACGGCCTAAACTCAAATAGGAAGAGACATCTCGCACTGAGGGAGCTCAGGCATTCTGGGGCGGACATTGTCTTTCTCCAGGAGACTCACTTTAACAAGGGGGACTCCTTTGGGTTTGCGTCCAGACAGTATCCCCAGATCTATCAGGCGTTCAACACCAGGAAGCGGGCGGGAGTGGCCATACTTTTTAGGAGCGGTTCTCCCTTCACGTGTTCGGAGTCATTTATTGACCCTAGAGGGCACTACATCATCCTGAGAGGCCTCTGGCAGCTGCAACCAGTCACGCTATGCACCTTATACGCACCTAACACCCGCCAGATTCACTTCCTCTCTAGAGTACTTGCGCGGTTGTTCCGGTCACCTAACGAATACCTGCTAATTGGCGGCGACTTTAACTTATGCCAGTCAGTGGCCCATGACCGCCTGGTTCTGAACCCCTCGGACCCACAGACCCGAGCCCACAGGGACTCTAAACTTTTTCGCCAGCTTACCAGACGTTATGCATTGTTTGATTCCTGGCGCGCCCTTCATCCAGGGGACAAGCAGTTTACATATTACTCTGCCCCGCACCGCATGCACTCCCGTATAGACTACCTTTTTGTTAATAACGCTACCCTCCGTGTTGCTGGGGAGGCCCGGATATTACCGATATCCTGGTCCGATCACGCCCGGTGGTCCTGTCTCTGGACCTGGGTGCCCCTAACCATAGGCCCTGTCACTGGCAGTTGAACAACTTCTTACTTCAGTACGACCCCTCCAGGTCGGAACTGGAGAAGACATTGCAAAACTATTTTGTCGAAAACGACACCCCAGATGTCTCCCTGGCCACTCTCTGGGAGGCCCACAAGGCAGTTCTTCGGGGTCGATGTATAGCACTCTCCTCGGCCATGAAAAGGGATGCGAGAGCATCCAAAATGCAGGTAGAGAGGGACCTTCGGACGCTAGAGAGCCAACTTCAAACCTCTCCATCTGTACCCCTTCTTAAAAAGATAGTATGCCTGCGCACGACACTCCGGGACTTGGCCTTAGGCCAGGTGGAGAAGGCCCTGCTCCGGCTAAAACAAAGATACTACGACAAGGGAAATAAGGCCCACACCCTACTGGCGCGCAAGCTATCGGAACGCTCCCACTTGACTACCCCTCACCAGATCAAGGATGCTACAGGCAACCTCCTGACCCCACCCTCGGGACATAGCTCATGCTTTTGAGGAATTTTACACGGCCCTGTATAATCACCCTGACATCCCACATGACCCTCCACCCCCTGACCTCGCTGACCGTCTCCATGACTACTTGGAACGCAGTGGGATTCCCAAGATCCAGCCTGCAGACCTTCTCTCCCTCAACGCCTCTGTGACAGAGGAAGAACTCACGGCCACCATTAAGTCCTTGCCTGCGCATAAATCCCCTGGCCCGGACGGTCTCCCCTATGAGTACTATAAGACGTTTTCCCCATCCTCCTCCCGCGCATGTGCAAGTTGTTTAATGCCTTTCTTCAATCGACCCCCATCCCGTCAGATATGCAACGGTCGTTTTTAACTCTGATTCCCAAACCCGACAAGGATCCCTCGCTCTGCGCTAGCTACAGACCGATCGCCCTACTTAATTCAGATCTAAAAATTTTCACCAAGCTCCTCTCGCTGCGTCTAAACGTGCTGCTCCCCTCATTGGTTCATAAAGACCAGGTGGGTTTTGTCCCTCTCCGCCAAGCGGGGGACAACACCAGACGGGTTATTGACTTGATAGATGTGGTGAACAGGGAGGGCCGAGAGTCACTGGCTCTTAGTCTAGATGCGGAAAAGGCATTTGACCGCCTCAGCTGGCCTTTCCTGTTTGCCACATTAAAACACATAGGGCTCTGCGGCCCCTTCCTGCGGGCCATACAGCACCTTTATACGAATCCTACGTCTCAGGTTAAGACCCCCTTTGCCCACTCACGCTCTTTCCCGATAGCTAATGGGACGCGCCAGGGATGCCCACTCTCGCCACTTTTGTCGCGCTCTGCGTGGAGCCCTTGGCGGCGTCTATTCGTAGGAACCCGGACATCCGGGGAGTCTCAGTGCGAGGCAGAGAATTCAAGCTGGCACTTTTTGCGGACGATGTTATTCTGACCTGACCCAACTCAGAATCTCCCTGCCTAACCTGCACGCTGAACTTGATCTATACAGGTCCCTGTCGGGTTATAAGATAAATGCGGCCAAGTCGGTAGCTCTTCCCATTAACATCCCAGACGAGGAGATTCATCATTTAAAACAGTGCTTCCCCTACCATTGGGCCACAGCGGGTCTGAAGTATCTGGGGGTGCAGATCACCCCGTCCTTTGACTCTCTGTATAGGGCTAATTTCCCCCCCCTCTACCGTTCCATAAGAGGACTTTTGCAGAAGTGGAAGGCCCACCACATCTCCCTTTTGGGTAGAGTGGCCTCTGTTAAGATGGTCATCCTCCCCAAGCTCCTCTATCTATTCCAGACATTGCCCATACCAGTACCATATGCGGACCTCCGTAAGCTCCAAGCGGATCTGATCCGCTTCGTCTGGAACTATGGGCGGCACAGGGTCCCCCGAACGGTCTTGACAGCATCCCGTACCGACGGGGGATTGGGGTTCCCTGACCTGCTTAAATATTATCAGGCAGCTCAACTACGCGCCGTTACCTCATGGTTCCCTCAGCGCTCTTATAATAAATGGACAGAAATTGAGAAAGTATGGCTGGCACCCGTGCACCGAATAGCCTGTTGTGGAACGCAGGCGCTGAGGTGGACCCGGGCCGACTTTTGGGACCCATGCTTCACCTCAGGACGCTTTGGCGCAGACTGTGCCGGACGCACGGCTTGAGCTCGGAGCGGTCTCTTTTGACCTCTTTCTGTTCGACCCCAGAATGCCTGATAGTTTGACCCATCAGATGTCGTCGCCCTGGGCGTCGCGTGATCTTTTCCACTTTGGCCACTTGGTGGACCCCATAACACGAAAACTCCTATCGTTTTCTGATTTGCAAAAGAAATTTGACCTCCCCCGCCATGTGTTCTACGGGTATTTGCAGATAAGACACTATGCACAATCATTTGCCCCCGGGCTCCAATTTCAGCGCCAACCCCCTTCGAAAAATGGTACTGGAGGGATCGGCTCGCCGCGGGTTGATATCTGATATGTATCGGGTGTTGAACTCTCGCTCTTTCCCCACCCAGGGTAAGCATGCATACATGCTGCGGTGGGAGAGAGAGCTTGGGGAGGAAATCTCGGAGATGGAGTGGCAGACAATCTGGTCTCAGGCGGCTAAAAAGCTCTCTTTGTACGTTTATAAGGAGAATGCCTATAAAATATTGTACTTTTGGTACATGACACCAGCTACTCTCCACGCCATCTATCCATCCAGCTCGGACAGGTGCTGGCGCTGTCAGGGAGCCAGGGGAACCTTATTCCATATATTCTGGACCTGCCCTAAGATAGCGACGTTTTGGATGGAGACCCAGCAGTTGCTGTCTCGCCTCCTGGGAGTGGTGGTTCCATGGTCCCCAAAATTTTTCTTACTAGGGGTGTCGGCCCTGCGGATCCCTAAGTCCTCCAAGAAATTGTTGAGGCATGTATTGACGGCAGCGAGGTGCCTGGTTGCCCTCCGTTGGAAGCGCCTGTCCCCCCCTCTCAGTCTGAACTCTATGCCAGGGTCAAAGATATTGAACTAATGGAGAAGATGACGGCCAGGCTGCGGGATAGCTTGGACACACATGATGCAGTCTGGGCGGAGTGGCATCGTCGGGAGGACCCGCCTTGAGTCGTGAGTGGAGCTTCCCCTTACCCCCCCCCCCTCCTCTTTTCTTCCTGTCTACCTGCTCCCCCTTTTTTTTTTTTTCCTCTCTCTTCTCTGACCCACCTTTCAATCTTTTGTTTTCTGTCTTGATACACCTTCTGCCTCTGCTGCTTAGAGGCTTGTTTTACATGTGCTTACTTTTGTCTTCTGGCAGACTGTGTTTTTTTTTGGTTGACTGCCTCTAAGTGGAGTCGTTGAACTCCCCCTGTTATCTGCCTTGTGTTGTGCTGTTATATGCTATGCACTGACGTTACTGTATTGTTCCTTTTGTGGCACGGGGGTTACCTCGTGTCTAATAAAAACTGTTATTTGAAAAAAAAAAGATACATGTCCCAAAAGTCTTTAAAAGTCTTTATGTTGGAAGAGACTGGGAGAGAGGCCTGGAGGCACTGGAGCGTCGGGCATTATGATGCCACCAATGTGTTTGCAACACATTTCAGAGCATGCGCACTAAGAATAGTCTGTCAGGTGCTCTGATTAGTTTACACTTAGGCCTGTTTCACATCTATGGCCGTGTACACACGACCGAGGTTCTCGCTGGAAACCAGCGAGAACCTCGCTGGAAGCTGCATTCCAGCGAGGACCTCGGCCGTGTGTACGCTCTTGGCGAGCTTCCCGTCGGGAAGCCCGTCGAGCAGAAATAGAGAGCACGCTCTCTATTTGCTCGACGACCGCTGGAAGAATGGCTGGTTGCCATTCCCGAAGGGCGTCGTC